>JAKCOX010000227.1:57837-205019 GCA_022605575.1 Laterallus jamaicensis coturniculus | reverse complement strand
CAGGGCACTTTTTGGTTAACCACGAGATCCTTTCACAGGTTTGTACTGTAAAGGAGCAGGATGAGGGCCGATGCTGCCGTCTGCTGTTCGCCTTCGGTCCTGGCAGGGTTTAATCACACGGGGAGGCAGATGAAACTACAGGGACAAAACCATGGACAAACTGGACTCACTGGGCAGGGAGGCTCCCGTGTGGCTCTACACCTATGGAGTGAGGGGGCTGAGGTGGGAGAGGCACCAGGAGGGATGCCACACCGGCAGCGGAGCCACTACCAACTGCAGGGAGAGCTGCAGGGTGTCAGTGCCTGAGCTCTGTGAGCACAGCCTGCTGGAGGCTGGGGGAGGGCACAGCCCTCTGCAGTGAGGGTTGGGGAGAGGGGCCAGGAAGCTCCAAGCCTGTCAGTCTGACTGGGGAAGAGCATGGAATGGGTCATCGGCCCTGCTCAGGCCCCAGCTGGAGTGTTGTGTCCAGTGCTGGGCTCCCTGGGATCAACCAGCCAGGGATCTCCTGGAGAGAGTCCAGAGGAGGCTGAGGAGATGCTGAAGGGCCTGGAGCATCTCCCCTGGGAGGAAAGGCTGAGAGAGCTGGGGCTGTTCAGCCTGGAGAGAAGAAGACTGAGGGGGGACCTAATCAATGTTTATCAATATCTTAAGCATGGGGTGCAGGGGGAATTGGCCAGCCCCTTTTCAGTGTCTGTGGGGACAGGACAAGGGGTGATGGGCTCAAGTTGGAGCCCAGGGAGTTCCCCCCCAATGTGGGGAAGAACTTCTTGCCAGTGAGGGTGAGGGAGCCCTGGGACAGGCTTCCCAGGGGGTGTGGAGTCTCCTTCTCTGGAGAGATCCCAGCCCCTGTCCTAGGGACCCTGCTTTGGCAGGGGGTTGCACCCCAGGGGCTCTGGATTTGATGGGTGGGCTGTTCAGGGGGTCAGGAACTGGCTGGCTGGTCACTTCCAGAGGGTGGTGGGCAATGGCTCCAGTGCAGAGGGAAGCTGGTGACAAGCAGAGTTCCTCAGGGGTCTGTGCTGGGACCAGTCCTGTTCAATGTCTTTATTAATGGTACTGACAGGAGGATCAAGCACACCCTCAGCAGGTTTGCTGATGGCACCAAGCTGGGTGGGGAAGTTGAGGTGCTGGAGGTGAGGGTGAGGGAGCCCTGGGCCAGGCTGCCCAGGGGGTGTGGAGTCTCCTTCTCTGGAGAGATTCCAGCCCCCGTCCTAGGGACCCTGCTTTGGCAGGGGGTTGCACCCCAGGGGCTCTGGGGGTCCCTTCCAACCCCTGTGATCCTATGATCTTGGGCACTATCACACAGCACATGTGCAACAACCCAGTGATTGGGCCCAGTCAGCATGGGTTTAGGAAAGGCAGGTCCTGCCCAACCAACCTGGTCACCTTCTGTGACAAGGTGACCCACTTAGCAGATGAGGGGCAGGCTGTGGATGTGGTACCTCAGCTCCAGCAAAGCCTTCAGCACTGTTTCTCATGGTATTCTGCTGGAGAAACTCTGCCAGTCTTGGCCAGCGTAGCCTCACTGGGTAAGGAGTTGGCTGGTGGCTGAGCCCAGAGAGCTGCAGTGAATGGAGCCAAACCCAGCGTGAGGCCGGGCACCAGTGGGGATCCCAGGGCTGGGTGATGGGGCTGATCCTGCTCAATGTCTTCATCAGGGACCTGGGTGAGGGGAGCTGATGTTCCTTCAGTCAGTTTGGGGATGTGTGGATCTGCCTGAGGGGAGGGTGGCTCTTCAGAGGGGTCTGGCCAGGCTGCAGCCATGGGCTGAGCCCAAGGGGCTGAGGTTCAAGCAGGCCAAGGGCAGAGTGCTGCCCATGGGACACAGCGACCCCCAGCAGCTCCAGGCTGGGGGCAGGGGGCTGGAGAGCTGCTGGGGAGAAGGACCTGGGGGTGTTGGGTGACTGGGACTGCCCAGGAGCCAGCAGTGTGCCCGGGGGGCCAGGAAGGCCAAGGGCATCCTGGCTTGTGTCAGAGCCAGTGTGGCCACAGGGCCAGGGCAGGGATTGTGCCCCTGGGCTGGGCACTGGGGAGGCTGCACCTCCAGTGCTGGGTCCAGTTCTGGGCTCCTCAGCATCAGAAGGACATGGGGGTCCTGGAGCCAGTGCAGAGAAGGGCAACCAGGCTGGGGAAGGGGCTGGAGGGCAAATCCTCTGAGGAGCAGCTGAGGGAGCTGGGGGTGTTGAGTCTGGAGAAGAGGAGGCTGAGGGGAGCCCTTCTCCCCATCCCCCTCCCCTGCCCTGCCAGGAGGGTGCAGAGAGGTGGGCCAGGGTCTCTTCAGCCAGGGGCCAGGAGATGGGCCAAGGGGCAATGGGCTCAAGCTGTGCCAGGGCAGGGGCAGCTCAGCTGGGAGGGCAAAGTTCTTCCCTGGCAGAGTTGTGGGGCTGTGGCACAGGCTGCCCAGGGAGGGGGTTTAGTCACCCTGGGGGTGTTTCAAGGATGGGGAGATGAGGTGCTCAGGGATCTGGTTTAGTAGAGGACAGGTACAGTTGGACTCAATGATCTCAAAGGTGTTTTCTAACCGAGTAACTCTGTGATTCTGTGAAAAAAGCTATTGGGGTGGCCAGGCAGGGAGCCTCAAAGGGCTGCCCAAGGGAAAAGCAGCTCCTAAAAAACAGCAGAGACATCTCCAAGTGTGACAGCACCTCAAAGTTCACCCGTGCTGTTAGCAGGACGACCTACACACACACTGAGTGCAACCAGAGAGTAGAATACCACAGAGAGCCACGTTTGGCAGGAGTAGTCTTTAATCCTCCTCACCATAGAGCTGTTCCACACTGTGTGAGTGCTGCCACCAGGCAAGGAAACTACCTGTGCTGAGCTGGGCTCTGGCAGGGTGATGCTCACTTCAGCAGTTTGAATTTCTTGAGGTATTGGTGCACTTGGTCCTTCGGGTAGGGCCTGAGCGCCAGGCAGGTGGCCACGTTCTCCGGCTGCTCCGTCCACACTTCGTGATCGATTCCGTGCTGCTTCAAGGTCTCTGCCAGCGCCGTCAGGGCGGCCTCATCAGGAGCCTGGGGGAAGAGAGAGGGAGCCTGATGTAGGGGTTGAGGGGAAGGGCGGGTTGAGGATGCGCCATCCCCACGCCTGGGGGCAGTCAGGAGCCAGCTTCTTCTCACAGGCCACCCCCCCCGGGGCGGCGAGCCAGCATGGGCTGCCGCCTCCTGTAATAAAAATATAAGGAATTTGTTTCCAAACCAGCAGATGGGGAAGGGGGGGGAAATCCCCCTCTTGCTCTTTGTGTCTTTGTTAGAGTTGCTAATGGGCAAAACCCCAGGAGACTACCTCCTGATCAGGTGGCAAGATCCCTAATCTCAGAGTGGCGACATCCTGCTGAATCATAGAATGGCAAGGGTTAGAAGGGACCCCAAGGATCACAGAGCTCCAACCCCCTGCCACAGGCAGGGACACCAACTGGAAAAAACTGGGATTTAATCCCCCTGGTAGCACAGCCTGGCTCACTCCTCTTTGTCCTTCAAGAGAGGGAGCTGCTCTCCCACCTGCAGAGAGGGGGCTGCAGGATGAGCTGATCATAGAATCACAGAATGAGCTGGGTTGGAAGGGACCCCAAGGGTCCCAGAGCTCCAACCCCCTGCCACAGGCAGGGACACCAACCTCAGGCCTGGAGCTACACAAGGTTGCCCAGGGCCCCAGCCAACCTGGCCTTGAACACCCCCAGGGACGGGGCACCCACCCCCTCTCTGGGCAGCCCCTTCCAGCCCCTCCCCACTCTCTCTGTAAAAAACTTCCCCCTAATATCCAATCTAACCCTTCCCTCCTTCAGCTTTAATCCATCCCCCTTGTCCTGCCATTATCTGCCCTTTTAAAAAGTTGATTCCCCTCCTGTGTCTCTGCTCCCTTCAGGGACTGGCAGGCTGCAATGAGGTCCCCCCACAGCCTTCTCTTCTCCAGGCTGACCCAGCCCAGCTCCCTCAGCCTCTCCTTGTAGGGCAGCTGCTCCAGCCATCTGAGCATCCTTGTGGCTCCTCTGACCCCTCTCCAACAGCCCCACATCTTCCTTGGGTTGGGCCCCAGCTCTGGACACAGGATCCAGCTGGGGCCTCCCCAGGGCAGAGCAGAGAGGGACAATCCCCTCCCTGTCCCTGCTGCCACCCCTCTGCTGATGGAGCCCAGGATCCCATTGGCCTTGTGAGCTGCAAGAGCCACTGCTGGCTCAGGGGGAGTTTCTCACCCCCCATGACCCCCAGGTCCTTCTCACAGGGCTGCTCTCCAGGAGCTCTTCTCCCAGTCTGTATCTATGTCTGAATCAAGCAGCTCTCTTTACTCTTCTACACTGGGCCAACATGACCAAATAAGGAACCTGACCCACAACACAGAGGAAGACCACGACCTTTACAACCACCAGGACCAGGACGACCCCCCCAGTAACAGCCACAGGAGCTTATCAGGATGTGCTATGCACACCCAGAGCCACAGGACTATAAAAACAGGAGCTTTGGCCGGGTGAAGTGCTCGCCTTTGGAGGGAGCAAAGGGTCTCCCAGGCCGCCCAGCGCTGTTCTGCCTGCTTGAAAGCTTGCTCAAATCAATTCTCTTTGGAAACTTGCCCCGACCGTTCATAACACTCCCGAACCCCCTTCAGAACCGCGGGGGTCCCCCCAGAGGGCTGTCCCGGGGCTCACGGCCCTGCCAGGCCTCATCGCCGCCCCGAGCCCCCTCAGGAAGGGGCCGCCATGGCCCTGGGAGCTCAGGGCCGGAGGCCTCACAGGGGGCGGCGGCTCTCCCGGGGTTAGGGCCGCGCTCCGCTCCCCAGATGCGAAGGGGAGATGAGCAGCCGAGGCCAAGCGAGTCACGGCCGAGCCCCCCAGCCCTGCCCGGAGCCCCCCAGCTCTGCCCGGAGCCCCCCAAGGCCTCTCACCCCCCCGAGAGCTCTACCTCTCCCCGCCCCAAGATGGCGACGGCCCGCCTTCCCTGAGCGCACCGCTCCCAGCGTGCCCCGCGGCTCCCGGCCTGCCCCGCGCACCTCCAGCACGACGGTGCGCATGGCGCCGCCCATCTCCAGGTAGGCGCGGGTGTCGGGGTGCTGGCGGTGCGAATGAGCGGCTGCCAGCACGGCGTGGCAACCCTGAGCCACTACCGCGCCCAGCGGCCATGAGCGCGGCGGCCGGCACAGGTCTCCCCGTAGCACCACGTACTGCACCAGCGCCGCCGCAGTCGCCCCGGGCGCCGCCATCTTGCCGTACGGTACCGCGCAGCCTGGCGGGAAGCGCGTGACGGAAGGCCGCGCCTCCCGGGTGGTGTCAGCGCCGGCCGCCATCTTGTTGTACGGCGAGCGCTGACGGGATGGGAGATGACGTCCTTCCGGCGGCGCTGAGGCGGGCGATTTGAGCGCCAAGCGTAGCCTGAGGGGAGCGGCCTAGACCGAGCCCAGCCCGCGGCGCCGAGGCCTGTGCCCGCCTGGCTCCCCCCCGGCCCGGCCCCGCCCCGCAGCGGGACCCTCCGCCAGCCCCCGGCACCGAGGCCTGCGCCGGCCCGGCTCCCCCTGGCCTGGTCCTTCGGCGAAGGCCCCGGAGGCCGCGGCCTGGGAGTGTGGCGGAAGCCCGCCCCCCCCCCCCCCCCCCGGGCTGTGGCGGCCCTGAGGCGGTGGGTGACTCCCGCTCGGCGTCTCGGAGCCCGGAGCCGCAGCCGGAGGAGGAGGGAGGAACCCTGAGGAGGAATCTCGCCCCCCCGAGGAAGAGGAGCCCACCTCACCCCGAGGAAGAGGAGCCCCCCTCACCCCAAGAAAGAGGAGCCCCTCGCTCCCCCCCCGCCCCGAGGAAGGGGAACCCCCCTCTCCCCCCCCCCGCCCCGAGGAAGGGGAACCCCCCTCTCCCCCCCCCCGCCCCGAGGAAGGGGAACCCCCCTCTCCTCCCCCCGCCCCGAGGAAGGGGAACCCCCCTCTCCTCCCCCCGCCCCGAGGAAGGGGAGCCCCCCTCTCCTCCCCTCCCCCGAGGAAGAGGAGCGGCCGTCGCTCCCCCCTCCTCGAGGAAGAGGAGCCCCCCTCGCCCCCCCCCCGCCCGCCCCGAGGAAGAGGAGCCCCCCTCGCCCCCCCCCCCCCCGCCCCGAGGAAGAGGAGCCCCCCTCGCCCCCCCCCCCCCCGCCCCGAGGAAGAGGAGCCCCCCTCGCCCCCCCCCCCCCGCCCCGAGGAAGAGGAGCCTCCCTCGCTCCCCCCCCCCCCCATCCCGAGGAAGAGGAGCCTCCCTCGCTCCCGCCCCCGCCCCGAGGAAGGGGAACCCCCCTCTCCTCCCCTCCCCCGAGGAAGAGGAGCGGCCGTCGCTCCCCCCCCCCCCGAGGAAGAGGAGCCGCCCTCGCCCCCCCCCCTCCCGCCCCGAGGAAGAGGAGCCCCCCTCGCCTCCCCCCGCTCCGAGGAAGAGGAGCCCCCCTCGCCTCCCCTCCCCCGAGGAAGAGGAGTGGCCGTCGCTCCCCCCTCCTCGAGGAAGAGGAGCCGCCCTCGCCTCGCCCCCCCCGCACCCCGAGGAAGAGGAGCCGCCCTCGCCCCCCCCCCTCCGAGGAAGAGGAGCCGCCCTCGCCCCCCCCCCCGAGGAAGAGGAGCCGCCCTCGCCCCTCCCCCCCCGAGGAAGAGGAGCCGCTCTCGCCCCCCCGAAGAAAAGGAGCCCCCCCGAGGGGTTGAGGAAAGGCCGACAGCTGCGTTCCCGCTCCCTGGGCAGATGGCGGAGGGGAAGGAGTGTTCTCCCGGAGGTGAGCTGCCCGCCCTCGCAGGAGCCACCCTGCGGCTCCTGGGGCCAGAGGGAGCCCTTGGTTTGCCGAGCTGTAGCCAGAGTCGCTCTCGGCCTGGTTGGTGGGAGGTGTGTGTGGGAGGAGGCCTTTCAGTGCTCTGTGTGCTGGGCTGGAAGTGAAGCTGGGAATCGCAGATCTCTGGGGACTGGTGTGTGATACCCAGGCACCAGTATAGGTTGGGGACGGGGCTGTTGGGGAGCAGGGTAGGGGAGAGGGACCTGGGGGACAGCAGAATGGCCATGACCAGCAATGTGCCCTCCTGGCTGAGAAGCCTGATGGCATCCTGGGGTGGTTAGGAGGTCAGGAGAGGTCCTTCTCCCCCTCTGCTCTGCTCTGGTGAGACCCCACCTGGGATATTGTGTCCAGTTCTGGCCCCTCAGCTCCAGAAGGACACAGAACTCCTTGAGAGAGCCCAGCACAGGGACACCAAGGGGATGGAGGGAGTGGAACCTCCTTGGGGTCCCTCCCAACCCAGCCCAGTCTGGGATTCTCTGGCTTAAATTTGATTTCTTTTCCCTGGGCACTAAACATGTAAATATTTGCTGCTTCAATGACAGGAACCATCTCACTGTTGATATTACTGAAGGATTTTATAAAAGTAGTCAAAATTTTAAGCTTTCCTACACAAATCCCAAACTGCTGCTTTGGATAGAAACTCCTTGGAAGAGCCCAGCACAGGGACACCAAGGGGATGGAGGGAGTGGAACCCCTTCCTTGTGAGGAGAGGCTGAGGGAGCTGGGGCTCTTCAGCCTGGAGAAGAGGAGCCTGAGGGGTGAGCTCATCAATGTCTATCAATATGCAAAGGGTGAGAGTCATAGAATCCCAGACTGGTCTGAGTTGGGAGGGACCCCAAGGGTCCCAGAGCTCCAACCCCCTGCCACAGGCAGGGACACCAACCTCAGGCCTGGAGCTACACAAGGTTGCCCAGGGCCCCAGCCAACCTGGCCTTGGACACCCCCAGGGACGGGGCACCCACCCCCTCTCTGGGCAGCCCCTTCCAGCCCCTCCCCACTCTCTCTGCACACAACTTCCCCCCAATCTCTCCTCTCCCCCTTCCCTCCTCCAGCTTCACTCCAGCCCCCTTGTCCTGCCAGGCTCTGCCCTTGAACAAGCCCATTCCACTCCTGTTCCTGGGGTCCCTTCAGGGACTGGCAGGCTGCAATGAGGTCCCCCCACAGCCTTCTCTTCTCCAGGCTGACCCAGCCCAGCTCCCTCAGCCTCTCTCCAGCCCTCTGAGCATCTCCCTGGCTCCTCTGACCCCTCTCCAACAGCCCCACATCTTCCTTGGGTTGGGCCCCAGCTCTGGACACAGGATCCAGCTGGGGCCTCCCCAGGGCAGAGCAGAGAGGGACAATCCCCTCCCTGTCCCTGCTGCCACCCCTCTGCTGATGGAGCCCAGGAGAGTCAGGAGGCTGGAGCCAGGGATGCTCAGGGGTGGCAGCCACAGGACAAGGGGCAGCGGGTGCAGCTGGAGCAGAGGAAGCTCCATGGGAATGGCAGGAGGAACTTTGGGAGGGTGACAGAGCCCTGGGCCAGGCTGCCCAGAGTCTCCTTCTCTGGAGACATTCAAACCCCATGATCCTGGATGTGTTCCTGTGGGATTTACTCTGTGTGACCCTGCTCTGGCAGGGGGCTGTGACTGGATGAGCTTTCAAGGTCCCTTCCAACCCATAATGCTCCATGTTTCTAGGTGCTGGCTCACTGTCTTCCAGGAGCTTAGGTGGGCACCCCAGTGTTTAGTTTCTGCTGGTGCTCAGCCTCTTAGTTTAAAATTCCCCAAAAGCCTCTTTGCCAGGTGTTTGCTGATCCTCTGCCCCATGGAAAAGCCATGGGTGGGGGGTGCTTTTCTTTTGGGTGCCCCAGCCCAGAGAGCACCAAGAACCACAGCCTGGATATTTGAGCATTTTTTCCCCTCACAGGGGTGTTCTCTCACCTGGAAATGCTGGAGGCACAGGCTCATGAGGCAGCTGTGAAGGAAGAGGAAAGGAAGCAGCAAGAAGAGAAGCTGGCCAGGCTGAAAGCAAGAGTGGAAGAGCTGAGGCTCCAGAGGGATGAGCTGCAGGCTAAAGTGGATCTGCACCAAAAAGGGGTGAGGAAAAGGGCTTTGGTGGGCTCCTCCTCACAGAGGGTGGACTTACTGGGGTTGTTCATAGAGAGTTAACTGCTGGGTTTATTTCTTTCCCCCCTTTTGAAGTCACCTGTGGTCCTGAGGTTCTTTATTTCAGCACAAGGTAGTCCAGAATGTTCCTGGGTTTACTGGCTTGGAGGTTGCATGACCATTTCTGACCTCTTGTCTTGAGGGCACTGAAAGAATTGTCAGGGCCTGGAACCAGAAATTGTGGGAATATGAAAAGACATCAGAAAAGAAGTGACATGAAAGCACAGGAGAAGCAAAACACCCTGAGAGGAACCACAATACTCCCAGGTTGGAGCAGATCAGGTTGTAGAAATGACTGAGGAGCAGCAAACTCCAGCAGCAGAGGAGGAGAGTTGAGGCCAGAAACAAGAGCTGCCACCAGCAATGGCACAGGGACAGGAGAACACAATGAGTGTTGCTGGTCATTAATTAGGAAGGAAACCAGAGTCAGGCCATGGGAAACATCCTCTGTTCCCAACAGCAACACAGGCAGGTGTGAGGCAACAGCTAGGAGAGCTGGCTGGGGTGAACTCAGGAGATCTTCAGCTGCATCCCAGAGGGGTTAAAACAGCTGGACAAGGAAAACTCTGGGCTGTAGATTGTAGCTTCCCAGCAGTGTTAAATCCAGAGGTTTGAGAGCCTTGATGGACTGGCTGGGGAAGGGGCTGGGGGCAAATCCTCTGAGGGAGCTGGAGTGTTGAGCCTGGAGAAGAGGAGGTTGAGGGGAGCCCTTCTCCCCATCCACCTCCCCTGCCCTGCCAGGAGGGTGCAGAGAGGTGGGCCAGGGTCTCTTCAGCCAGGGGACAGATGGGACCCTGGGCTGGGCACTGGGGAGGCTGCACCTCCAGTGCTGGGGCCAGTTCTGGGCTCCTCAGCATCAGAAGGACATGGAGGTCCTGGAGCCAGTGCAGAGAAGGGCAACCAGGCTGGGGAAGGGGCTGGAGGGCAAATCCTCTGAGGAGCAGCTGAGGGAGCTGGGGGTGTTGAGCCTGGAGAAGAGGAGGCTGAGGGGAGCCCTTCTCCCCATCCACCTCCCCTGCCCTGCCAGGAGGGTGCAGAGAGGTGGGCCAGGGTCTCTTCAGCCAGGGGCCAGGAGATGGGCCAAGGGGCAATGGGCTCAAGCTGTGCCAGGGCAGGGGCAGCTCAGCTGGGAGGGCAAAGTTCTTCCCTGGCAGAGTTGTGGGGCTGTGGCACAGGCTGCCCAGGGAGGGGGCTGAGTCCCCAGCCCTGGGGGTGTTGAACAGAGGGGAGATGAGGTGCTGAGAGATCTGGCTCAGCACAGGACAGGGATGGTTGGACTCCAGGAGCTTCAAGGGCTTTTCCAACCTTGAGATTCTGGGTTTCTTCTCCATTTCTTGCCTCTTCTGCTTGAAACATCATCTTGCTTCTCTCTGAGCCAGGTTATTACTTCTGTCACCTGTTCCCTGCAGGTGCCACATTCATGTCAGGGATTTCTGACCTTCTTTCCCTCTCCTGCCTTCTGTAGCAACATGAGAAAGGAGGAGTTGTGTCACACCCAGCACAGCCCAGTGCTCAGGCTGCCTTGGAGTGGAAGATAAGAAGTGTTAAGGCCATGCTGCAGATGTTTTACCTCACAGGTAATGCCTTGAGATGGACATGTGTGTTGCCAGTGGCCACACACATGTTTCTGTGGTGCTGTGTTTTGGGAAATGAGCCTGATGTGAAGCACAACATCCCTGTTAATGCTCTTACCCTCCAACCCAGAGTCTGGAATTCCTGGGAGAGCCATAATTCCCATCCCACAAAGCCTCAGGCATGTTGCAGGGACTTTTCTTTACCAAACTATGTTGTTTAGACATATGTAGATGCTGGTAAGCAGATAATTCTCTTAGTCCTAATTAAACCCTTGGGAATTAAGGCAGTTAAACATCCTCTGGCTTTCCCAAGCAAGGTTATGAGGTCAGAATTCTCTTCCCATCAACTCCTGACTTGGTTTTTCTTTCACAAATGCTGGTTTCCAACAAGAGTCACCTTTGCCCTGTGTTCTGGGCATCACAAGTCCTGCTCATCACAAGTGTGATGAGCTTCCCCATCATGAGTGATCCTCCCACTCCCCTCAGGGCATTGAAGTGCTGCCTTCCTCCACCCAGGGCAGCCTCTTCTCCCTGTCACACTGTAGCCAGGATGGTGTATGGAATAACTGGGAATTTCAGCTAATGTTTAAGCTGCTTGAGTTCTTCATAGAATGGTCTGAGTTGGGAGGGACCCCAAGGGTCCCAGAGCTCCAACCCCCTGCCACAGTCAGGGACACCAACCTCAGGCCTGGAGCTACACAAGGTGGCCCAGGGCCCCAGCCAACCTGGCCTTGGACACCCCCAGGGACAGGACAGGGTCAGGCACAGGGAGGGCTCAGGCTTTGCAGGGGGATCAGTTTTGCTGTGGGGGTGTGGGGGGCCCAGGGGATGAGGGGTTTGGGCACAAAGCCCCTGTGTTGGCCTGAGCAGTCAGAAAACAGGGCAGTGAGGTGCTGTGCTGGACTGGGATGTGCTGGACTGGGCTGCACCTTCCTTTGCTGGACCACAGGACAAGGGGGATCATGGAATCCCAGCCTGGTCTGGGTTGGGAAGGACCCCAAGGGTCCCAGAGCTCCAACCCCCTGCCACAGGCAGGGACACCAACCTCAGGCCTGGAGCTACACAAGGTTGCCCAGGGCCCCAGCCAACCTGGCCTTGAACACCCCCAGGGACGGGGCACCCACCCCCTCTCTGGGCAGCCCCTTCCAGCCCCTCCCCACTCTCTCTGCACAGAACTTCCCCCAAATACCCAATTTGAACCTTTCCTCCTTCAGCTTTAATCCTGAGGGTCCTGGGTTTACTAAACCCCCTCAGTGTCACCATGAGGAGGTGGGATCCCCTCCCCTCATCCCAGTGAGGGTCTCCTGGGGTCATGGAATCCCAGACTGGTCTGGATTGGGAGGGACCCCAAGGGTCGCAGAGCTCCAACCCCCTGCCACAGGCAGGGACACCAACCTCCAGGCCTGGAGCTACACAAGGTTGCCCAGGGCCCCAGCCAACCTGGCCTTGGACACCCCCAGGGACGGGGCATCCACCCCCTCTCTGGGCAGCCCCTTCCAGCCCCTCCCCAAGTAACCAAGGAGGGACATTATTCTTTGGGCAGGTGGTGACCCCTTGGTTTCTCCATGGGTTATGGACCCAAAAAAGGTGGTTAGAGGAGCTGAGGGGGTTATTGAACCCTGGAATGGAGCTGTAAGAATATATATGTATCATAACACTGCAAAGAGCTGGGATCACCCAAAACTGTCCTGGGGTTCTCCAGGTCCCCCCACTGCCCTTGGAGAGAGGCAATGCTGGAGAACATCAACCCAAACACCAGCACTGGGCCCAACAAAGGACACTGGGGACTTGCAGCATCTGCCATGGAGATATATGGGATTATTCAGCTCCACACATGCCCTGGATGTCTTCTCCCAACCCACACTCCTTGTCCACTCATGTCCCTCCTCTCTCTAGGGATGTCACCTCTTGCATCACAGCACCTCTTGCATCACAACACCTTCCACAACCCAGGCCCTGGCACTTTCCCAGCAGCCACAGTCCTCCCAGCCAGTGCTGGACACGTCTCTTTGGTGTGGGCAGCTACTCCCAGGACATCCTGATGTTGTCCTGGGAGAGGACATCCTGATGTTGTCCTGGGAGAGGTCAGGAAGCCACCAGCCCTGTGGTACTTACTCTTCAGGTTTACTCAGCGCTCCTCGATTCATGGCTGCCATGCTGTTATCTGTCCAGGGGATGTGTTCCCCCATTCCTGGTTGTCCAAACTGGTGATCTGGAACCCCCATCTCCAGCTCAGGCATTCCTGGAGAGGGGGAAAAAACCAGGATGAAGGGAAGAAAGGTTAGCACATGGGTATGACTTGGGTGCTGCCATGGGGACCTGGCAAGCTCAGAGCAACAGGATGCCAACAGCATCCTAAAACATCACTGGGATTCCCCAATTTTGGCTCTTTTCAACCCAGTTATGGATACCAGGTGTGGTTTCCTACCCATTAATTCTAAGCAGGAAGTTCTGGGTGGGAAGCTGAGCAGATGCTCTGCACACACAGCCAGTGTGTACAGCCCCATGTACTCACCATGCACCAACACCATTGAAATATTTCTCCTTTTGGCACATTTCTAGCCAGATTTTCAGAATTTAGGCAAATCAGAGGGGTTCTTTTTGGAGGGAGATTGTTACCACCAAAGATTTTAGCTGGAAAACCAGCCCCTTAGCATCTTCTGCCTCTCTTCTGGAGGAAAGCTAATTGGCACAGGGAAAGGAGCCAAGGCAATTAAGTTAAGACATAGCAGAACTTGGAGCCCAAGCTCAGGGCAGAGAGATTTATGAGGCTGGAGACTTTACATCATCCCATTTGAACCAGCAATTGGGACTGGAGATCAAACAGCACTGTGGTTGGATTCCCCAATTTTGGCCAGCCTGGGCTTGAACACCCCCAGCCATGGGGCACCTCTCTGGGCAGCCTGTCATCAGAGGAGTCATCAGAGACTCTTTATTTTAGAAAGTAGCTGTGTTTTCTGTCTCTAAACTCATCACAAGCCTTTCATCCCCCTAGGGAGCTCCCTGAACTGCTCCTCTTGTGTTGTCCCAGTGAAGCTGCTTCCAGTTAGAGCAGCTCTGAGTGTCCCCCCTTCTTTTCCCCCAGGGATCAGTGGGAAGCTGACCAAGAGGGGAGTGTGCTTCTGCATCAGCACAGCTTTTGAGGGCACCTACTTGGATTCCTACTACCTGGAGCTGCTCATCAAGCCAGAAGTGAGGATTCACCACCACTCCATCCCCTCCTTCATCCCCCTGGAGCAGATCACCAAGACGTACCTGGAGACAGACATCAGGCGCTTCCTGGCTGTTCTGTCAGACCACCTCAATGCTTATGTGGGGAGGAGGTACCAGGCAGAGCAGTTACAGGTACTGGTGGCCCCAGCAATGATCTTCACCCATCCTTTTCCCTCTCACACACCAAGGGGCAGGAGTCTCTGGGGTGCTCAGGGGGATCTTGGTGGTTCCCTGTGTGTGGAGCAGTCACAGGTCTGGTTTTTCACAGAATCACCAGGTTGGAAAAGACCTTGAAGCTCAAGTCCAGCCATTCCCATCCTAAGCTAAACCAGATCCCTATGTACCTCATCTCCCCTCTGTTCAACACCCCCAGGGCTGGGGACTCAGCCCCCTCCCTGGGCAGCCTGTGCCACAGCCCCACAACTCTGCCAGGGAAGAACTTTGCCCTCCCAGCTGAGCTGCCCCTGCCCTGGCACAGCTTGAGCCCATTGCCCCTTGTCCCATCTCCTGGCCCCTGGCTGAAGAGACCATCACCCACCTCTCTGCACCCTCCTGGCAGGGCAGGGGAGGTGGATGGGGAGAAGGGCTCCCCTCAGCCTCCTCTTCTCCAGGCTCAACAGCCCCAGCTCCCTCAGCTGCTCCTCAGAGGATTTGCCCTCCAGCCCCTTCCCCAGCCTGGTTGCCCTTCTCTGGACTGGCTCCAGGACCCCCATGTCCTTCTGATGCTGAGGAGCCCAGAACTGGTCCCAGCACTAGAGGTGCAGCCTCCCCAGTGCACAGTAGATCTTTTTAGAGCTTCACAAATTATCACATGACTTTAAACTGCTTCATCCATTGGATTTGGGTGTCTTCCTCATTTAAATTTGCTGCCAAACACAAAGCTGTGCCCCTCTCTGGAGGCTCCAGAGCTGACATAACCAGCCTCTTCTCAGTGTCTGTGGGGACAGGACAAGGGGTGATGGACTCAAGTTGGAGCCCAGGGAGTTCCCCCCAATGTGGGGAAGAACTTCTTCCCAATGAGGGTGAGGGAGCCCTGGGACAGGCTGCCCAGGGGGTGTGGAGTCTCCTTCTCTGGAGAGATCCCAGCCCCTGTCCTAGGGACCCTGCTTTGGCAGGGGGTTGCACCCCAGGGGCTCTGGAGGACCCTTCCAACCCCTACAGTTCTAAGTCTGTGATGCTGTGACATAGCTCTCATGCTGTAAACAGCTCCCTGAGGATGTGGAGTAAGGGTTTAGTGAACCTGCTTCTTCAATGTATATAGCATATAGGCATGCCAGGCTGGTATGGAGCCTACCTGACAGATTCCCTTCCCAACTTCCATCTCTTCACCCCTCCAGGAACAGTTTCCAGACCAGATAGAAGGAACCTTGCAGAGCAACTCATTATGTAACTTGCTGGTGTTTAATTACAACGTGTCAAGTGGGAGCAAGACCTTTCCCTTCCACGTGCAGCTGCTCTATGGAGATCTCTGCTGCAGCCTCCCCACTGAAGTCCTTGTTTCCTGCCCAGGTAAGTGGACAGTGGGGGGGTTTCTGTCTGGGGGGGTGAAGCTTTGGTTCAGCAGATCGTTTGGGGGCAGAAAGGAGTGAGCTGGCATGTTCCTGTGGGAGAGGAGGTGACAGAAGAGGGGTGTGTGGTTGGAGCTGGGTCTTGAAGTATCTGTCATTCAACCCTAGCACAGGAGTGCAGATCTCTTGCCATGCTTGGTGGGGTGGCATCGGGAGAAGAGGAGGCTGAAGGGAGACCTTCTCCCCACCTCTACTGACTTGCCAGGAGGGTGCAGAGAATCATAGAATGGCAAGGGTTGGGAGGGACCCCAAGGGTCCCAGAGCTCCAACCCCCTGCCACAGGCAGGGACACCAACCTCAGGCCTGGAGCTACACAAGGTTGCCCAGGGCCCCAGCCAACCTGGCCTTGGACACCCCCAGGGACGGGGCACCCACCCCCTCTCTGGGCAGCCCCTTCCAGCCCCTCCCCACTCTCTCTGCACACAACTTCCCCCCAATCTCTCCTCTCCCCCTTCCCTCCTCCAGCTTCACTCCAGCCCCCTTGTCCTGCCAGGCTCTGCCCTTGAACAAGCCCATTCCCCTCCTGTTCCTGGGGTCCCTTCAGGGACTGGCAGGCTGCAATGAGGTCCCCCCACAGCCTTCTCTTCTCCAGGCTGACCCAGCCCAGCTCCCTCAGCCTCTCTCCAGCCCTCTGAGCATCTCCCTGGCTCCTCTGACCCCTCTCCAACAGCCCCACATCTTCCTTGTATTAGAAGTGGGTGATCCGGAGGAGTGTGGGCAGCAGGTCACAGGAGGGGATCCTCCCCCTCTCCTCTGCCCTGCTCAGGCCCCACCTGGAGTGTTGTTTCCAGTGCTGGGCTCCCTGGGATCAAAAGGACAGGGATCTCCTGGAGAGAGTCCAGAGAAGGGCTACGAAGATGCTGAAGGGCCTGGAGCATCTCCCCTATGAGGAAAGGCTGAGAGAGCTGGGGCTGTTCAGCCTGGAGAAGAGAAGACTGAGGGGGGACCTAATTAAAGTCTATAATTATCTGAAGCAGGGGATGCAGGGGGAATTGGCCAGCCCCTTTTCAGTGTCTGTGGGGACAGGACAAGGGGCAATGGCTGCAAATTGGAGCCCAGGAAGTTCCACCCCAACATGGGGAGGAACTTTTCCCCAGTGAGGGTGAGGGAGCCCTGGGACAGGCTGCCCAGGGAGGTGGTGGAGTCTCCTTCTCTGGAGAGATTCCAGCCCCATCTGGACACCGACCTGTGCAGTATGAGCTGGGGAGCTGCTTTGGCAGGGGGGTTGGACCCCAGGAGCTCTGGGGGTCCCTTCCAACCCCTACAGCTCTGTGATTCTATGATTCTATGATGGTCTCTTCAGCCAGGGGCCAGGAGATGGGCCAAGAGGCAATGGGCTCAAGCTGTGCCAGGGCAGGGGCAGCTCAGCTGAGAGGGCAAAGTTCTTCCCTGGCAGAGTTGTGGGGCTGTGGCACAGGTTGCCCAGGGAGGGGGCTGAGTCCCCAGCCCTGGGGGTGTTGAACAGAGGGGAGATGAGGTGCTGAGAGATCTGGCTCAGCACAGGACAGGGATGGTTGGACTCCAGGAGATTCAAGGGCTTTTCCAACCTTTGGATTCTGTGGCTGGAAGGAGCGAAATACGATGGGGCTGAGGAAGTGGGAGTGCAAGCTTGGCTTGCTTTGACTGGACAGGCTGCTCCTTCCCAGTTTGTGTTACTCAGTGTACAAGCTCCAGCACAGTCCCAGCAGGATCAGGCTGTGGTTTTCCCAAGCCTCCCAGCTCTGCAGGTGTGGGAGAACCTGGGGAGCGAGAGCAGCCGGAAATTCAGACACCATCAGTCTTAATCACAGCCATACTTAGTTCTGGTTCACTTACCACCTTGGACTCATTCCCAATCCTATAAAACCTGGCACCCAGCCCTGTGATCTTGGCAAATAAGACCTGATCCTTTCAGCATCAGGAATCTCTCTGCAATTAGAGAAGAGATTAATTGAGGGCTGATGCTGGGGCATCTCACGCTGTGTGGCCAGGCGCTTGGTGCTGGGAGGTGCTCTGGCATGTGCAACAGGAGAGAGAGGTTTGTGATGCCTTAGAAAGGGTCAGAGATAAGTGAAATACTCCTAACAAGCTCCTAAATACTCATAGCCACCTGCAAAGTCTTTCCCTGGCAGCACCTGCTCCCCCTTCCCTGTATTAGCCATAGGACCTCCTGGTACAGCGCACGCTGCCTGTGATGCTGAGCATCTTGTGGGACTAAGGATCTCCCTGCTGTCAGTCTGCCTCCTGCTTGCTCCTTGGCTCATGTACCACATCTGCATTCCCTGTGGCCATCCACAGAATCCCAAGGTTGGAAAAGCCCTTGAAGCTCATCAAGTCCAACTTCCTGTGCTGTGCTGAGCCAGATCTCTCAGCACCTCATCTCCCCTCTGTTCAACACCCCCAGGGGTGGGGACTCAGCCCCCTCCCTGAGCAGCCTGTGCCACAGCCCCACAACTCTGCCAGGGAAGAACTTTGCCCTCCCAGCTGAGCTGCCCCTGCCCTGGCACAGCTTGAGCCCATTGCCCCTTGGCCCATCTCCTGTCCCCTGGCTGAAGAGACCATCATAGAATCACAGAATCACAGAGCTGTAGGGGTTGGAAGGGACCCCCAGAGCTCCTGGGGTCCAACCCCCCTGCCAAAGCAGCTCCCCAGCTCATACTGCACAGGTCGGTGTCCAGATGGGGCTGGAATCTCTCCAGAGAAGGAGACTCCACCACCTCCCTGGGCAGCCTGTCCCAGGGCTCCCTCACCCTCACTGGGGAAAAGTTCCTCCCCATGTTGGTGTGGAACTTCCTGGGCTCCAATTTGCAGCCATTGTCCCTTGTCCTGTCCCCACAGACACAGAAAAGGGGCTGGCCAATTCCCCCTGCATCAGATAATTATAGAAATTAATTAGGTCCCTGCACCCTCCTGGCAGGACAGGGGAGGTGGATGGGGAGAAGGGCTCCCCTCAGCCTCCTCTTCTCCAGGCTCAACACCCCCAGCTCCCTCAGCTGCTCCTCAGAGGATTTGCCCTCCAGCCCCTTCCCCAGCCTGGTTGCCCTTCTCTGCACTGGCTCCAGGACCTCCATGTCCTTCTGATGCTGAGAAGCCCTGAACTGGCCCCAGTACTGGAGGTTCAGCCTCCCCAGTCCCTTCACAGGGAGAGTTCTGCCTTTGCTTATGACCCTCTGAGCGAAGGGGGCAGCTCGGTCCCGCATCGCCCTTCAGCTCTGGGTGTCCCGAATCCCACGGGGGAGCTGTGGGATGGGAAGGAGACAGAAGGGTTATGAGAAGAAAAACTGGGAGGGAGAGGAGAAAACCTCTCTGGGGACAAAGGAAGAATGAGAAGCAAATATTTTTATGCCAGAAGTATGGGGGTTTTTAGTCTTCCCAGCTGATCCATCTGCTTCCATCCACCAGCGGACGCTCCCGCAGCGCTAGCGGAGACGGCAGCAGCTCACTCAGACCTGTTCCGCCACACAGCCCTGCACAAAGCCTTCCTCTCCATCAACAGCACTGAAGAAATTGGGAGTAGAGCACCATAAACCACCCCAGCTCCCCTTGGTAATGTGTCCTCCCCAAGTTTCCCTGCCTGCAGGGAGCAATCTGGAAGTGCAAATGTTTTCCAAGGACTGCAGCGTTGCTTTCAGGACTCCCCAAAGGAAGGGATTGGCCTGGTTTGAATCCTGAGAGCAGAATCCTTGAGGCTTTTGGATGTCTGCTGCAGAAAATCTTTCCTCAGCTCTGCTCTTCTGGCTTGTTTGAGCTCTGATCCCCAAATTTGGGGCCACAAAAACTCCACGATGGCAGGAAACCAGGAACTGGGTTCAAAGCTCAAAATCTGGGTACTTTGGGGGGCTTCAAAGAGAGGGGGCAAGTGGAGTAACTAACCTCTGCCCTGCTCACTGCAGCCAGGGAAGGAATTAACTTTGGATGCTGGAAGGGCTTGAGGGACCAACGTGAAGGTTAGTTCTGGCCAGCAGCAGCCCCAGGGCTGTGTTAATCCCTCCCCACCCCATGCAGGAACACTGAAATTCCCAAAAACTTCACACTTTACACCTGCTATTTCCTTCCCTACAGGAGTGGGGTCTTGCTGCTGTCCCATCCTCATGCTTCAGGTCTGGATCAGATCCTTAAAATCTTCCCATTTTGTAACAGCACTTTAACAACTTTAATCAAGTTTTGTGTTACTGAAGTTGGGGTGTTTTAACAGAGAATTTCTCTTTGCTCCCTCTGAGCCTTAGAATGGGGATGAGCAGAATAGGATGGGGTGTAGATGGGCTTTAAAGGACAGTATTTTCTCCCCTCTTGTTTTTAAGCCAGCCCCACATGTGACAAGGTGCAGGGAGAGCTCTCCATGGTTTTAAATTGTTGCTGTACTCCTTGAGCTCTTGGTCTGGATTGAACTGGACAAGCTGCTGCTGTGTAACCTGGGCTTGCTGTTGGCCCAGCTCCTGCCCTGAAGGTTCAGAGCTCCTCGTGGAGAAGGCTCATGAGGCTGACACAGCTCAAGCTGGGGAAGTGCTGACAGCTCGTGGGGTGTTTGTGGGGTGAGTGTTTGTGTTTGGAGCAGCCTGAGCTTCTGCATATCTGCTGCTGGTGCCAACTGTGCAATATCAAAAGGCATCTTCATTGGGCCAGATCCCTTTCCATGGCATCACAGAGTCACCAGGCTGGAAAAGACCTTTGAGATCATCGAGTCCAACTGTCCCTGTCCTGTGCTGACCCATTTCCCTGAGCACTTTATCTGCCTGGCTTTTAAATGCACTGGGGGGGGACTCAGCCCCCTCCCTGGGCAGCCTGTGCCACAGCCCCACAACTCTGCCAGGGAAGAACTTTGCCCTCCCAGCTGAGCTGCCCCTGCCCTGGCACAGCTTGAGCCCATTGCCCCTTGTCCCATCTCCTGTCCCCTGGCTGAAGAGACCCTGGCCCACCTCTCTGCACCCTCCTGGCAGGGCAGGGGAGGTGGATGGGGAGAAGGGCTCCCCTCAGCCTCCTCTTCTCCAGGCTCAACACCCCCAGCTCCCTCAGCTGCTCCTCAGAGGATTTGCCCTCCAGCCCCTTCCCCAGCCCGGTTGCCCTTCTCTGCACTGGCTCCAGGACCCC
This sequence comes from Laterallus jamaicensis coturniculus, assembly GCA_022605575.1. Taxonomy (NCBI): domain Eukaryota; kingdom Metazoa; phylum Chordata; class Aves; order Gruiformes; family Rallidae; genus Laterallus; species Laterallus jamaicensis. The sequence goes on along the minus strand of JAKCOX010000227.1, from coordinate 184,701 downwards.
CATGTCCTTCTGATGCTGAGGAGCCCAGAACTGGCCCCAGCACTGGAGCTGCAGCCTCCCCAGTGCCCAGCCCAGGGGCACAATCCCTGCCCTGGCCCTGTGGCCACGCTGGCTCTGACACAAGCCAGGATGCCCTTGGCCTTCCTGCCCCCCCGGGCACACTGCTGGCTCCTGGGCAGTCCCAGTCACCCAACACCCCCAGGTCCTTCTCCCCAGCAGCTCCTAGGGTACAGTCCCACAGGTTGTCACCAAGACAGCTGGGGCAAAGCCAGGCTTAACCCAGGTGTTGGCTGGGGATTAAACTTGAATCCTTGGTACTGCCAGTCCCAGTATCACCAAACTCTGCTGCCAGATCCAGCTGAGCCCCCACAAGGCAGAGGAGCAAATACCACTGGTGGGAGGTGCTCAGCCCTGCCACCAGCCTCCCCTTTGGAGGTCACCCCTTCCAAACCCAACACCTCTCCCTCTCCACAACCCCCAGAACAAAGCAGGCTCAAACCCCAGGCTTTGAAATCCAACTGCTTCTATTTAAGAACCTAAGTGCTGTAATTACACTCAGTGGGTGCCTCTGCTTCCCCCAGGGGCTCATCTGTGGCCCAGATTTAATGTACCCATGGCCCCTCCTGGCCCAGTCCCTGCTCCTCTCTGCCCATCAAACCACAGCAGAGTGACAGCAGCCAACCACAGTGTCCAGATGAGCCTGAACCCCACCATGGGGAGGGAAGGGGCATAGTTAAAAATAAACCTGTTGATCTGTATACTCTTATATATATTTATATATCTGAAATACACAATAGCAGTTCCTCTCCCTCCCCCAAGTCAAAGGTGGCACCGTGCTCTCCATGTCGTCCCCCCCCTCCCAAAAAATCTCCTAACTATGGTGGTTGGTTTGTTGACCAGGATGAGCTCCCAGTTTTGGAGCTCCCTGCTCCCCAGCACACAGGAGAGATGGGGTGTCTTCCCATCCAGCCCTGAGTTTGGATCTCCTGGCGCCGAGCGCGTGGCTGTGGGAGGCCACCATGCTACTTCCATGTCATGCTGTGTGTCTCCCCCCCCACCCCCAGCTTGGTTCATGATACAGCCACCTGCATGGTGAAGCCTGGGACACCCCAAAAAGGCAGCGTGTGTCCCCCACCCTGGTTCTGTATCCGTTGGGGATGCTCAGCTTGTGCGGGAGCGTGAGCAGCCGGAGGAGCTCCCTGGGGTGGCCTCAGGTCTTCTGCTCAGCCACGATGGATGGAGCCAAAACCAACCCCCCCCACTGGGGGCTCAGAAAGGGGCGTGTGGGGAGGGGGTTGAATTTGGTTTCGGATCCGGACGGCGGTAGGATGGGCGTCCCTGCACACCGCTGGGTGTCGGGAGGTGGCGGTGGGTGGGTAGGTGGGCAGCAGCCCCTCAGGAGCTGTCCACCACCTGATGGGGCAGGGTGACAGAGGAGCCGTTGAGGAAGGAGCCCTGCTTCTCCCTGCCCTTGAGGAAGAAGGTGAGCAGCTCCCCTTTGCCCTTGACATAGATGGCTCCCCGGCGCACGAAGCGGAAGCCGTACTCCTTCAGGATGAGGTGGGTCTCCTCCACCACCTGTAGGGACAAACAGACACAGTGGGAGGACAGAGGGCTCCTTGATGTGGGGAGCAGGGACCCACCTACCACTCAAGTCTACCCACCCACTCTATTGTCTTGGGGTGCATCACTGTGCCCTGTTCCCAGCTGGGAGGAACTCACCAGCCCCCACCCCACCGGGAGCTCCTAGCAGCACCACCCCTCACCCACCCACCCACCCACAGCTTGGGGTGTTTTGTGTGTGTGTGTCCATGTCACCCCACCTGTATGTTCCCCATCACACCAGTGGACTCCATCCTGCTGGCCACGTTCACTGTGTTGCCCCAGATGTCGTAGTGTGGCTTGCGGGCACCGATGACACCCGCCAGCACGGCCCCCTTGTTCATCCCTGTGCAAGATGAGGGGGGGTAGATGTCACCTCCATGCCTGGTGGCAAGCATGGAACATCCCAGTCTGTCCCAAGGGATAAGGCAAGGAGGTTCCCTGCCAGCCCTGCTGCCTTCAACTGCTCCCCAGTGGCCCACCAGAGGTGGGGAAGGAGGGATGGGGGACACCAAAGCACCCTGGACTTGCCTATTCGGAGCATGAAGTTGTTGAAGGACTGGTAGTTGATGTTCATCAGCGTCACCTTCATGGCTAAGGCAAAGTCAGCCAGGTCAGCCAAGTGCTGCCAGCGCTCCTTATCAGAGAGGGTCTCCTTCTGCAAGGGCAGCACAGGTCAGGCCTGCCCACCCCTTCCCTGCTGCCCCCTCCCCACCTCAGAGACCCCCTCACCTTGGTGCTGTAGCCATTGGCGTTGGCATCGGGGGTCACTCCAGAAGCAGCCATGTAGGTGCTGCCGATGGTTTTGATCTTGGTGATACACCGGAATTGGGGTTCATCCAGGAGCTGAGCCAAGGAGACAACACCCTCAGGCCTTTGGAAGGTCCTTCTGCCCCCCAAACAGGGGGTGGGAAGAGAAGGTCTGGCCAAGCCCTGTGCCTTCCCTGTGGGGGGCTTCATGCCGACTCACCGCGTCGAAGTCGGAGATGATCTCGTTGAGGAACCTCAGGCACTCGATGCCCCCGTTGTTGATGCTCTCCTCGGTGTAGAAGTCAGCAAAGTTGGGGAGGGAGGCAAACATGACACCAATCTCATCGTAGGATTGGCTGTACAGCTCCTGGGGGTGGGATGGGACAGGATGAGGACGGTGGCTGTGAGCTGGGGATGACCCCCAGCACTTCGAACAAAGAGAATCCCCAGGTTGCAAAAGACCCTTGAAGATCATCAAGTCCAAACACCCCTGTCCTGTGCTGACCCAGATCTCTCAGCACCTCATCTCCCCTCTGTTCAACACCCCCAGGGCTGGGGACTCAGCCCCCTCCCTGGGCAGCCTGTGCCACAGCCCCACAACTCTGCCAGGGAAGAACTTTGCCCTCCCAGCTGAGCTGCCCCTGCCCTGGCACAGCTTGAGCCCATTGCCCCTTGGCCCATCTCCTGGCCCCTGGCTGAAGAGACCATCACAGACTCACAGAGCTGTAGGGGTTGGAAGGGACCTCCAGAGCTCCTGGGGTCCAACCCCCCTGCCAAAGCAGCTCCCCAGCTCATACTGCACAGGTCGGTGTCCGGATGGGGCTGGAATCTCTCCAGAGAAGGAGACTCCACCACCTCCCTGGGCAGCCTGTCCCAGGGCTCCCTCACCCTCACTGGGGAAAAGTTCCTCCCCATGTTGGGGTGGAACTTCCTGGGCTCCAATTTGCAGCCATTGCCCCTTGTCCTGTCCCCACAGACACTGAAAAGGGGCTGGCCAATTCCCCCTGCATCCGCTGCTTCAGATAATTATAGACATTAATTAGGTCCCTGCACCCTCCTGGCAGGGCAGGGGAGGTGGATGGGGAGAAGGGCTCCCCTCAGCCTCCTCTTCTCCAGGCTCAACACCCCCAGCTCCCTCAGCTGCTCCTCAGAGGATTTGCCCTCCAGCCCCTTCCCCAGCCTGGTTGCCCTTCTCTGCACTGGCTCCAGGACCCCCATGTCCTTCTGATGCTGAGGAGCCCAGAACTGGCCCCAGCACTGGAGCTGCAGCCTCCCCAGTGCCCAGCCCAGGGGCACAATCCCTGCCCTGGCCCTGTGGCCACGCTGGCTCCTCAGGATTTGCCCCAACCCTCCCCTGATGCCACCTTTCCTTGGCACATGTGGAAGAAAAATTTGGGTGCTCTGCAACCCTCACCTTGCACAGCCAACCCATCGCCTTCATCCAACCAGAGGTGCTCAACCAGAGCCTATGGAAAAACCTCTGGATCTGCACCCCACATCTCCCTGACCCACACACAAAAAAATGGGGGCAAACAGCCCCTCCTGGTGCCCCTCACCTCATCCCTCTTCTTGGAGCCCAGGAAGTGGCGGGCAACGTGCTCAGGCAGCATGTTGGTGACAAGGGCTTCGTTCCAGCGCCGCATCTCGTAGACCCTCTCCTTCTGGTCATGGACATCGATCTTCCAGAGGAAGAGGGTCCTGGCCAGCTTCTCCACCTGTGGGTGGGGATATATGGCTGCACCCACCCCCAGTTCCCACCCACCAGTGGGTCCTCTCTGGAGTTGGGAGCATTCTGGTCACCGCGCGGCTGGTGTGGGTTTGGGGACTGCCCAGAAGGTGGCTCTGGGATGAGGTGAAGTCCTAGCTGGGGGCATGAGACCTGCTCTGAGGTGCAAACAGGACCCTCATGGAGCAGACATGGGCCTTAGGGGCCACCACGTTGCTTCCCACCCCCAGCAGTGGGAGCAAGGTGGAGGTGTTCTCTGCCATGGTGTGGTCCTGGAGAGAAAGGTCTTCCCTGAGAGAAGAGAAGAGGTGGAGATGGTGTCCAGAGGTTGGGGACTGCCTAGAAGGTGGCTCTGCCCAGAAGGTGGCTCTGGGACAAGGTGAAGTCCTAGCTGGGGGCATGAGACCTGCTCTGAGGTGCAAACAGGACCCTCATGGAGCAGACATGGGCCTTAGGGGCCACCACATTGCTCCCCACCCCTAGCAGTGGGGGCAAGGTGGAGGTGTTCTCTGCCATGGTGGAGAGAAAGGTCTTCCCTGAGAGAAGAGAAGAGCTGGAGATGGTGTCTAGAGGTTGGGGAAAATCCTGCTGCCTTGGAGCTTGCAAGAAACAAGCTCAGGGGGCTGAGGGTGAAGTTGCAGGAGAGCTTTTTGGGGTGGGGTGGGGTGGGGTGGGGGTGAGTCACTCACGTGGCGAGAGAAGTAGTAGAAGCTGAGCATCACGATGAAGATCATCGCAGTCATGGAGTACTTGGAGGGGACCAAGGAGGACCTGCAGGCAGAGGTGGCAAGGCATGGGCAGGTAGTGGGCATGACCATGCCCACCACCCCATACCCACTCACCCTTCCCCACCACCACCACCACCACCCCTTACGTGCTTTGCTGGCCGCGCCGGTGGTCGTACTGGTCGAAGATGTGCTCCCAGGCATAGATGTTGACAGTGCCAGCAGCCCCAGTGATCAGCACCATGAGGGTCAGCTTGACCATGTGGCTGACCTGTACCAGCATGATGGTGGCCACCAAGGCCAACAGGGCGATGTAGCTGTAGTATTTGGGCTGTTCCCCACAGCCTCCAGGCTGTGGTGGCCCCGCTGTCCAGTTGCCCATCCTGCTGTGGTCCTGCCAGCAGCTGAGCTGGAAGGGGGTGGGGGTACAGGGCAGGGTGAGGAGGGGGACATGGGGATGGGGTGTCCCTCTCCACAAGCTGTGTGGCCACCCAATGGAGGATGCTCAACCTAAAGCCCCCCCCCTCTCTTTGGGGTGCAGCCCTGCTGCAGGGTTTGTGAGCAATTATGGGATGGAGGCTGAAGAGCCCTACTGGCACCCAGGGTGGTGGCTCTCACCATGTCCACGATGTCAGCCATGGTGACGATGATGATGGCAGCCATGGCCCAGGTGTTGCGTGCCCAACGGGTCCTGTCGATCCAGGTGGAGAAGGCCACGAGCTTTTTGGGGAAGACCTGCAGGAAGGGGAAGGTGGGGAGTTTCACCCAGGCAAGATGCAGCCATCAGGCATCACCCAATCAAGCAGTTTGGGTAAGAAGACACCTCTAAGATCATCAAGTCCAACCATCAACCCAACACCAACGTGTCCACTAACCCATGTCTCCCATCTACATGGGTTTATTAACCCCTCCAAAGCTGGTGACTCCACCACCTCTCAAGCACAGCCTGTTCCTATCCTCAACCACCCATCCCAGTGTACCCCCACGCCCCAGGAGTGGTGATCCCATCTTGCTCTCACCCGGGGGAAGATGGCAGCCAAGGAACAGATGGTGAGGATGAGCAGCAGAACCTCCCCAACCACAAAGGTCACATAGTTGGCCACCAACCTGCCAAAAAAAAGGCCCAAGGAGGGGATGGGGTTGTAGCACATGCGTGCCCTGGGGGGCTCCCCATGCCCACCATCTCCTTGCTGTACCAGGGGTCGATGAAGACTTCCACCAAGGCAGTGAAGAAGAGGACGACACAGGAGCAGCTGAAGGCAGCCCCACTCTGCTTCTCTTTCTCCACCGAGTAGCGTGTCTCCATCTCGGGGTCGATGAAGCGCATGGAGAGCCGGAAGGTGCTCTTCCCCTTCAGCCTGTGGGTGACACTGCCCATCAGTGCCACCAGGACCCCCCAACCCTGTCAGGGGAAGGCAGCAGGCCTGCTAGCAGCCTAGCTCTCTTCACCCAAGACATAAGCCCTGACAATATCCTCCTGTTCCCATGAGACAGGAAAAGTTCCTCATGCTGAGAGGGTCACAGCACCCACCCTCAGGGAGTACACTGATGCTCCAGAGCTGGGAGGGGTGGGTGCCAGGCAGGACACTGTGCTGCCATCCAGAGCCCTGGCCAGGCTGGAGAGCTGGGCAGGGAGACACCAGCTGGGGTTCAACACCAGCAAGTGGAGAGTCTGGCCCCTGGGGAGGAAGAACTGCTGGAATCAGGACAGGCTGGGGGGGGAGCTGCTGGAGAGGAGCTCTGTGGAGAAGGACCTGGGGGTGCTGGGGGGTGACAGGGTGGCCATGAGCCAGCAGTGTGCCCTGGGGCTGAGAGAGACAATGGGATCCTGGGGGCATCAGGAGGAGTGTGGGCAGCAGGTGACAGGAGGGGATCCTCCCCCTCTGCTCTGCCCTGCTCAGGCCCCACCTGGAGTGTTGTGTCCAGTGCTGGGCTCCCTGGGATCAAAAGGACAGGGATCTCCTGGAGAGAGTCCAGAGAAGGGCTACGAAGATGATGAAGGGCCTGGAACATCTATCCTATGAGGAAAGGCTGAGAGAGCTGGGGCTGTTCAGCCTGGAGAGAAGAAGACTGAGGGGGGACCTAATCAATGTTTATCAGTATCTTAAGCATGGGGTGCAGGGGGAATTGGCCAGCCCCTTTTCAGTGTCTGTGGGGACAGGACAAGGGGCAATGGCTGCAAATTGGAGCCCAGGAAGTTCCACCCCAACATGGGGAGGAACTTTTCCCCAGTGAGGGTGAGGGAGCCCTGGGACAGGCTGCCCAGGGAGGTGGTGGAGTCTCCTTCTCTGGAGAGATTCCAGACCCATCTGGACACCGACCTGTGCAGTATGAGCTGGGGAGCTGCTTTGGCAGGGGGGTTGGACCCCAGGAGCTCTCCAGGTCCCTTCCAACCCCTACAGCTCTGTGATTCTGTGATTCTCAAAACACAGCAGCCTTGCTGATGGGGGTACAGGCTGCCCTAACCCAAGAAGCAGTTATGGGAAGGTATTTGGGAGTAACAGAACATGTCAGGAACCAGCCATAACAAGATGGTCAAAACCAGCATGTGTGTGGATGCTTTTGGCATTAAAGGTAAACTAAGGATGTTTAGCTATAAGATAGGTTTATCAGAACTCCTTATCACAGAATCACACAGTTGTAGGGGTTGGAAGGGACCTCCAGAGCTCCTGGGGTCCAACCCCCCTGCCAAAGCAGCTCCCCAGCTCATACTGCACAGGTCGGTGTCCAGATGGGGCTGGAATCTCTCCAGAGAAGGAGACTCCACCACCCCCCTAGGCAGCCCCCTGGTCCAACCCCCCTGCCAAAGCAGCTCCTCCAGCTCAGACTGCACAGATAGGCAGTAATTATCATTACTAACCAATCAATATGGTTTGAACAGTGTGTGTAACCAATGAGCAGTTGTTTATCTTGCCACGTTTGCAGTAAGAAAGGTCTATAATCTGGGTGGTTTCACCTCATAAATGGCCTCCTGGCTTCATGGCTTCACCTAAAATTCACCTATTGAATCGTGTGTTGCTCCCTCCTGGATACCACACCCCCCCCTCCCCCACCAAGAGGCTGTGGGGCTACCACTACTCACGCCTGGAGGGACTCTCTCTCCAGCAAGGCTTCGTTGAGCAGCTTGTTGAGCTCCTGCTCGTTCTGGGAGGCGTCGATCACGCGCTCGGCCAGGTCCCGCAGCCGCAGCCTCCGCCGGGGGTTGGGGAAGGAGGGGTTCACTGCCTGGACCCACACAGCCCAGGTTATCAGCAAGGGTGGTCAAGCAACCCCAGCGCTGCTATGGGCAGGCTCTAAAGGGGTGGGTTGTACCTCTCCATCCTCCTCCACCTTGGCGTCGGGCTCCTCGGGCTCCTCGGGGCTGGCGCAGGCCAGGCTCAGGCTGCCGTTGCGCTCCTTGGTGTTGACCAAAGGTGGGGACCCACCATGGGATGAGGTCAGGGACAGCTTCTGCAAGGTGGAAAGGGGTTGGGAAAGAGTTTCACTGGGGATGGAATATCTGGCACTTGGGCTGGAAGAATCCCAGCCATAGATACAGACTGGGAGAAGAGCTCCTGGAGAGCAGCCCTGTGAGAAGGACCTGGGTGTCATGGGGGGTGAGAAACTCCCCCTGAGCCAGCAGTGGTTCTGGGAGCTGGGAAGGGTGATGGGATCCTGGGCTCCATCAGCAGAGGGGTGGCAGCAGGGCCAGGGAGGGGATTGTCCCTCTCTGCTCTGCCCTGGGGAGGCCCCAGCTGGATCCTGTGTCCAGAGCTGGGGCCCAACACAAGGAAGATGTGGGGCTGTTGGAGAGGGGTCAGAGGAGCCAGGGAGATGCTCAGAGGGCTGGAGAGAGGCTGAGGGAGCTGGGCTGGGTCAGCCTGGAGAAGAGAAGGCTGTGGGGGGACCTCACTGCAGCCTGCCAGTCCCTGAAGGGACCCCAGGAACAGGAGGGGAATGGGCTTGTTCAAGGGCAGAGCCTGGCAGGACAAGGGGGCTGGAGTGAAGCTGGAGGAGGGAAGGGGGAGAGGAGAGATTGGGGGGAAGTTGTGTGCAGAGAGAGTGGGGAGGGGCTGGAAGGGGCTGCCCAGAGAGGGGGTGGGTGCCCCGTCCCTGGGGGTGTCCAAGGCCAGGTTGGCTGGGGCCCTGGGCAACCTTGTGTAGCTCCAGGCCTGAGGTTGGTGTCCCTGCCTGTGGCAGGGGGTTGGAGCTCTGGGACCCTTGGGGTCCCTCCCAACCCATGCCATCCTATCATCCCCACCACCCTGTCTTGCTGCCCCCACTCACCACCCCGTTGATGCCGTTGCGCAGGGGCTGCTTGGGGACCACGACGAGGTAGGTGACGATGCCCTTCTCCTTCAGGTACTCGCAGCGGGTGCCACCTTCCCCTGGCTCCACCTCAAACTCACCCTTCAGGCAATCCATGGTGCTCTGCGAGATGTGCACCCGCCTGCCCGCACCGGGTGCCAGCGTCACCCTTGGGTGCAGGGCACCCCGACCCCCCCCCCCGCCGTCGCCATCACCCTGCCTGTCCCCTGGAGATGCTCACCCTGGGATGCCCCCTGCCTCCATCTTGTTGGCCACGGTGACATCAGTGGACCAGACGTCGTACTGCCAGCGCTTCTGGCCCAGCACCCCCCCCAGCACCGTCCCGCTGTGCACCCCCACCCGCATGTCCACCGCTGTCTTGGTCTTCTCCCGCACGTAGCTGGGGAGGGGGGGAGACAGGGATGATATGGGGGGTTATCCCATCCCATCCCATCCCCATCCCATCCCATCCCATCCCATCCCATCCCATCCCATCCCATCCCATCCCATCCCATCGCCATCCTTCCCCCCCATCCCATCCCATCCCATCCCATCCCATCCCATCCCATCCCATCCCATCCCATCCCCATCCTGACCACCCCCCATCCCCATCCTGAACCCCCCCCATCTCATCCTGACCCTTCCATCCCATCCCCATCCTGACCCCCTCATCCCATCCCCATTCTGACCACCCCCATCCCATCCCATCCCATCCCATCCCATCCCATCCCATCCCATCCCATCCCATCCCCATCCTTATCCCTCAATCCCATCCCATCCCCATCCTGCCCCCCCATCCCATCCCATCCTGACCCCCCATCCCATCCCATCCCATCCCATCCCATCCCATCCCATCCCATCCCATCCCATCCCATCCCATCCCATCTGTCCTGGGTTCAGCCCAGCAGCAGGCTGAGGTTAAACCACAACACCATCCCATCCCATCCCATCCCATCCCATCCCATCCCCATCCCGACCCCCTCCATCCCATCCCATCCCCATCCTGACCCCCCCAATCCCATCCCATCCCATCCCATCCCATCCCATCCCATCCCCATCCTGACCCCCCAATCCCATCCCATCCCATCCCATCCCCATCCTGACCCCCCAATCCCATCCCATCCCATCCCATCCCCATCCTGACCCCCCAATCCCATCCCATCCCATCCCCACCCTGACCCCCCATCCCCATCACCCCTCCATATTTTACATCACTTTGCAGAAGCTCAACCCCCAAAGCCCCCCCACTAAGCTGCACCCCAACCCACCAGGACCCCCTTTACCCACCTTGACACCCCTCCCTGGGGGTGAATTCCCCCCCACACCCCCTCCCTGAGGAGAAAGCCCTTACGAGATAGCCTCCACCATGGCCAGCCCCATCATGATGGAGCAGACAGCGTGGTCCTCCCGGTACTCAGGCAGCCCACAGATGCAGTAGTAGCAGTCACCCAGGATCTTGATACGCAGCTGGTGGTATTTCTGGAAGGAGGGGGGTGGGTGTGTGAGGTGGGACACAGTGTCAGCCCCCCCTACCCATCAACAAACCCCCCTCCCCAAACCCACCCCCCCCTCCATCCCTCTCCCAGGCTGACCTTGACCCACGCCTGGCAGGGACACAAATAATCGGATTTTCCATTTCCACACTGGCTCCCCTGAGGGTTTTGGATGGGAGCCTGGCTGTACCCTGTCTGATGGGGGTCAAGGGGAGGGGGTGGGCAGCCCCCCCCTCCCCTTCCCAGCTCTATTTTTGCAACCCAGGACAGGGTGCCTCCAGCTCAAGAACATTTTAACCCTCTTCATCCCCATCCTGGGGTGCAGCTTTCGGCTGGAGAGGAGGAGGAATGAGGGGTGAGGGGAGAAGGGGGTGGTGGCTGAGACCTGCCCTACTCATTGCATGTCAGGGGGGATGTCAGGAGAGGAAAGGGGGGGGTAATACTCACAGCTGCCAGCTTGTCGAAGCGGGCAAAGAGCTCGTTGAGGAGCTTCACCAGCTCCTGGGCGCTGCAGGAGGAGGAGAGCTGGGTGAAGCCCACGATGTCTGCGAAGAGGATGCTGCAGGGAGCAACAGCCATGGCTCAGACCCAGCCTGTGTGTACCCCCTCCCCAAATCCCACACACCCCCTCTCCCCTTCCTTGCCCTGCTCTCCTTTTTCCCATCAAAGGAATGGCTATTCTGGGATGTGACTAAACACGATGCTCAGCAAGCCATGGCTGGAGCAAAAAGGGGCCCTGAGCTCTGGTCTGCTTGGTGGCCACCCCTTGTTGTAGAATCAGAGAATCCCAGATTGGGCTGGGTTGGGAGGGACCCCAAGGGTCCCAGAGCTCCAACCCCCCTGCCACAGGCAGGGACACCAACCTCAGGCCTGGAGCTACACAAGGTTGCCCAGGGCCCCAGCCAACCTGGCCTTGGACACCCCCAGGGACAGGACAGGGTCAGGCACAGGGAGGGCTCAGGCTTTGCAGGGGGATCAGTTTTGCTGTGGGGGGTGTGTGGGGCCCAGGGGATGAGGGGTTTGGGCACAAAGCCCCCTGTGTTGGCCTGAGCAGTCAGAAAACAGGGCAGTGAGGTGCTGTGCTGGACTGGGATGTGCTGGACTGGGCTGCACCTTCCTTTGCTGGACCACAGGACAAGGGGGATCATGGAATCCCAGACTGGGATTCTATCCCCAAGGGTCCCAGAGCTCCAACCCCCTGCCACAGGCAGGGACACCAACCTCAGGCCTGGAGCTACACAAGGTTGCCCAGGGCCCCAGCCAACCTGGCCTTGGACACCCCCAGGGACGGGGCACCCACCCCCTCTCTGGGCAGCCCCTTCCAGCCCCTCCCCACTCTCTCTGCACACAACTTCCCCCCAATCTCTCCTCTCCCCCTTCCCTCCTCCAGCTTCACTCCAGCCCCCTTGTCCTGCCAGGCTCTGCCCTTGAACAAGCCCATTCCCCTCCTGTTCCTGGGGTCCCTTCAGGGACTGGCAGGCTGCAATGAGGTCCCCCCACAGCCTTCTCTTCTCCAGGCTGACCCAGCCCAGCTCCCTCAGCCTCTCTTCATAGGGGAATTATCCCCTCACCTTTGCTTTAGCTGCACCCCAAGCTCTCCCTCTCCTTTAGCCAGGACTGCAAAACCCCTATTTCTCCCAAAAAAAAGAAAGAAAATGGGGACTTTTGTTCCCCATGGAGGGTCCTACCTGACGTTCTCATGGCGGTACATGTACATGGTGTTGAACTGCTGCATCTCCTTCTGGCTCGGGTCCTTCTTCATGTCCTTCAGCATCTCATCAGCCACATGCTTGGGCAGGATGGAGAGCATCAGCCGCTCCTGAGGGATGGGGCAGGGAAGAGAGGATGCTGGGACTCAAAGCCAAGCCCAGATGATGCAAACATGGGGTGCCAACACACAAAGGGACATCCTTCAGCACCCAGAGCCCTTGCTGCTGGAGCTGGCCACCCTGAGGTGTCCCATAGCCCACCAGATCCATAGCCCAACCTCAACCACACACAGGGAAGGAGCAGATGGATGGACCCACGGGTGAAACAGGAGTTTTTCCTCCTGGCAGGAGAATGAGCTCAGAGCAGGGTGTCCCCATCACCCCGACTGACACCTATACCCGTGGATGGCACCCATGGGTGGCAGATCCCCCCCCCCCCCCAGTTTTGAGGATGTTCTGCTGCTACTTTTACCATTCTACTCCCTTTTTAACAAGGTTTAACTAAGTCCCAGCCAAGGAAGGGGGGTGGCTGCCCCCCTCCCTGTCCCCTGAGCCATGGGGAGGAGCGACAAACCCTCCACACACACACCCCCTCTCCCCTTCCTTGCCCTGCTCTCCTTTTTCCCATCAAAGGAAGGGCTATTCTGGGATGTGACTAAACACGATGCTCAGCAAGCCATGGCTGGAGCAAAAAGGGGCCCTGAGCTGTGACCAGCAGCTGATGAGCTGCAAAACCTGAGTGTGCCCCCCAAATCCCTTCTGTGGGCATGCTACAGAAACCAGTCCCTCACTGGGAGCTGGGGAATTAAGAGGCACTGGCTGGGCTGAGGTTTTATCAGGCCTAATAAACCTGTGATGGTGCTGGGAGTGATCTGCGCCAATGTCCCCTGAGGTCCCTGCCAGCTGCTCCAGGGCATCCTGGGTGTAGGGACCTGGTTAAACCTCCTCAGGGAGGATTTCTGGGTTTAAAATTTGGGGGAGACACACCCCACATCTGTGACTGGATGAGGGTTCAGCCCATCTGGAGACGTTGTCCCCATTGCTGGCCCCACGGGGCCTGTAGGCCCGGAGCCCCAGGGAGGGCCTGATGTGCCTGGGGGGCCCGTGGGGCTTTGTGCTTCATGTAAGTAACACAGTTAATGAAGTGGGGCTCCCCCTGGGACTGATTGGAGGGGGGTTGTGTGCACAGCCACCACAGGGCTGTTGCTGGAGGAACGGTGCCCTGTCACCGTCAGCTGCTGGTTCAGCCGCTGCTGCTGGCGCAGAGGGAGGAGGGGAATGTGTTTGTTCAAAGGGCAGCCACTGGCAGGACAAGGGAGATCATGGGATCCCAGACTGGGATGGGTTGGGAGGGACCCCAAGGGTCCCAGAGCTCCAACCCCCTGCCACAGGCAGGGACACCAACCTCAGGCCTGGAGCTACACAAGGTTGCCCAGGGCCCCAGCCAACCTGGCCTTGGACAATTGAGATGGATTAAACACTTGATCCTTGAGATGGATTAAAGCTAAAGGAAGGAAGGGTTAAATTAGATATTAAGGGGAAGTTCTGTGCAGAGAGAGTGGGGAGGGGCTGGAAGGGGCTGCCCAGAGAGGGGGTGGGTGCCCCGTCCCTGGGGGTGTCCAAGGCCAGATTGGCTGGGGTCCTGGGCAACCTTGTGTAGCTCCAGGCCTGAGGTTGGTGTCCCTGCCTGTGGCAGGGGGTTGGAGCTCTGTGATCCTTGGGGTCCCTCCCAACCCAGCCCAGGCTGGGATTCCATGATTCTATGACCCAGCCCCCAGCATCACTCCCTTCCCTACATCTCCCCCTGTCCCAAGCTGCTTGGCATCACACTAGCAGCCTTTCCTGCCAGGTCTTGGGTTATTTTTAGCCCAATTCCCTAAGAAAACAGACCTCATGTGCCAACAATCCCTGTGTCCCATCCTATACCCCTCCTAACCCACGTGCCAAGTCACTCTCACACTGAGCATCCCCCAACCCCAGGATCTGCCCCCATCACCCAAAGCCCTCCCAGGAGCCTTTATTAGCCATCAGAGCCTCCACCCAGGTTTCCCAGTGAGGATGATGCTGGTGGCACCAGCCAGGCCACGTGTCTCTTGTTGCCATTGGGAGCAAATTGCTGGCAGTGGCTCAACCAGATAAGAGGTGGGAGACGGGGAGAGGGGCCCCAGATAAGGTGCTAAAATTAACCCAGCTCATTGCTGGGTGGTGGCTGGAGATGCTGAGGCTTCAATCCAGCAGGCTGGCACCACGCCACCCGTTCCTCTCTGGTCACTGTGCTGCCAACCTTCTCCTTCCCATTGTGACCTGCTGCAGGGCCAGCCTGGGGGGCTGATGGGGACCCACTGCGTGGCCACACAAGGGGACAGGGACCTGCTGCATGGCTGTGCTGAAGGATGGGGACCTGTCATGTGGTTGGGACTAGGGACAGGGACATGTCATTGTGCCCAATGATGGGGACCTGCTGTGTGGCTGTGCTGAAGGATGGGGACCCACTGTGTGGCCATGCTGAAGATGGGGACCTGCTGTGTGGCTGTGCTGAAGGATGGGGACCTGCCACATGGTTGGGACTGGGGATGGGGACACATCATCGTGCCCAATGATGGGGACCTGCTGTGTGGCCATGCTGAAGGATGGGGACCTGCTGTGTGGCTGTGCTGAAGGATGGGGACCTGCCACATGGTTGGGACTGGGGATGGGGACATGTCATTGTGCCCAATGATGGGGACCTGCTGTGTGGCTGTGCTGAAGGATGGGGACCCACTGTGTGGCTGTGCTGAAGGATGGGGACCCACTGTGTGGCTGTGCTGAAGGATGGGGACCTGCCACGTGGTTGGAACTGGGGATGGGGACACATCATTGTGCCCAGTGATGGGGACCTGCTATGTGGCTGTGCCTGGGATGGGGACCCACTGAGTGGCTGTGCTGAAGGATGAGGACCTGCCACATGGTTGGGCCTGGGGACAGGGACATGTCATTGTGCCCAATGATGGGGACCTGCTGTGTGGCCATGCTGAAGATGGGGACCTGCTGTGTGGCTGTGCTGAAGATGGGGACCTGCTGTGTGGCTGTGTTGAAGGATGGGGACCTGCCACGTGGTTGGGCCTGGGGATGGGGACATGTCATTGTGCCCAATGATGGGGACCTGCTGTGTGGCTGTGCTGAAGGATGGGGACCCACTGTGTGGCTGTGCTGAAGGATGGGGACCTGCCACATGGTTGGGACTGGGGATGGGGACACATCATCGTGCCCAATGATGGGGACCTGCTGTGTGGCCATGCTGAAGGATGGGGACCTGCTGTGTGGCTGTGCTGAAGGATGGGGACGTGCCACATGGTTGGGTCTGGGGACAGGGACATGTCATTGTGCCCAATCATGAGGACCTTCTATGTGGCTGTGCTGAAAGATGGGGACCCACTGTGTGGCTGTGCAGAAGGATGGGGACCCGCTGTGTGGCTGTGCTGAAGGATGGGGACCTGCCACGTGGTTGGAACTGGGGATGGGGAGACATTATCGTGCCCAGTGATGGGGACCTGCTATGTGGCTGTGCCTGGGATGGGGACCCACTGTGTGGCTGTGCTGAAGGATGGGGACCCATGGCCATGCCTGGGATGGGGACCTGCCATGTGGCTGCAGATGGGGACAGGGATGTCCTGCATGGCCATGCCAGGGAGAAGGAAACACTGTGGGGCCACAGCTGAGGATCTGTGATGGGCACCAGCCACACGGCCGGGCATGGGGACAGGGATGTGCTGTGCCACAGGGGACTGGGAACACCCTGCATTGCTGGGGACAGGGCCACCCTGCACGGCTGTGCCTGGGGACCTGCCCCATGTGTGTGCACAGTGACAGGGACCTCCTGTCCCCATCACCACCCACCACGGTCCCTCCTCACCATGCCGGATGCAGACCGTAGGTGCTTTCCCCATGTCCCACAGCCACACTGGTGTCCCACCACTGTCCTCCCCACTTGCTGTCCCTTCACCCAGCTGTGGCTCCTACCTGCTGCTGGCTCTGCTCCTCCAGGTTGAGCTTGACCTCCAGGGACTGGCGTGCTTCCAGGAAGGCCTTGCGGTGCTTGCGGTCAGCCATGTAGTAGGACATGGTGCCCACCGTGATGGCACAAAGGTAGATGGCAATGTTGGACAGGATCTTTGAGAGGGGGGACAGAGAAAAGGAGACAGGGGTGAACAGGGATGTGAGGAAACCCAGGGATGTCACCCTAGGTCCTGTGTGCCCCGGGGATGGCACCAGTGTCCCCCCAGTTTGGGCAGCGGAGCCTCATCAGTGAAGAGTGGAAAGAAACATTAGGAGTTTGGAGGAGGACACACCTCCTGCCCAGAGAGCCCATCGTCCCCTTGGGCCCCACACACCTCCCATAGCAAGGCTGAGCCACCTGCAAAGCCTGAGCCCTCCCTGTGCCTGACCCTGTCCTGACCCTGGGGGTGTCCAAGGCCAGGTTGGCTGGGGCCCTGGGCAACCTTGTGTAGCTCCAGGCCTGAGGTTGGTGTCCCTGCCTGTGGCAGGGGGGTTGGAGCTCTGGGACCCTTGGGGTCCCTCCCAACCCAGCCCTGGCTGGGATTCTATGACCCCAGGAGACCCTCACTGGGATGAGGGGAGGGGATCCCACCTCCCCATGGTGACACTGAGGGGGTTTAGTAAACCCAGGACCCTCAGGATTAAAGCTGGAGGAGGAAAGGTTCAAATTGGATATTGGGGGGAAGTTGTGTGCAGAGAGAGTGGGGAGGGGCTGGAAGGGGCTGCCCAGAGAGGGGGTGGGTGCCCCGTCCCTGGGGGTGTCCAAGGCCAGGTTGGCTGGGGCCCTGGGCAACCTTGTGTAGCTCCAGGCCTGAGGTTGGTGTCCCTGCCTGTGGCAGGGGGTTGGAGCTCTGGGACCCTTGGGGTCCCTCCCAATCCAGTCTGGGATTCTATGAACACAAACTCCACCCTGAGGGTAAGTCATCAATCCACAGCCACTGGTAACTACTGGGAGGAGCTCACTGAGGGCTGGGGCCACCACACCAGTGCCCTGAGCATCCCAGGAGAGCTCCTGGTCCCTGGGTGCTGCCTCCACTTCATTAAAACCAGCAGAGATGTTTTGGAAAAAGGCAGCAGCTCAGTGGGGGCTGAGTGCAGCCCCTGGGGAAGGGGGAAGGTGCCACTGAAGGCTCTGAGCAGCTCATGTGCCACCCGCTCCCCTTGCCCTCACCATGGCAATCACATCCCTTCCTGCAGGAGAAGTTAATAAAGCCACAGCCAACCACCTCCCCCCACCCAAGATAAACCTCCTGCCCCTCTGCATCCCCCTCACTGGGTGAAACCAAGGGGGTGGGCATGGGATGTCACAGAATCACAGAGCTGTAGGGGTTGGAAGGGACCTGGAGAGCTCCTGGGGTCCAACCCCCCTGCCAAAGCAGCTCCCCAGCTCATACTGCACTGGTCGGTGTCCAGATGGGGCTGGAATCTCTCCAGAGAAGGAGACTCCACCACCTCCCTGGGCAGCCTGTCCCAGGGCTCCCTCACCCTCACTGGGGAAAAGTTCCTCCCCATGTTGGGGTGGAACTTCCTGGGCTCCAATTTGCAGCCATTGCCCCTTGTCCTGTCCCCACAGACACTGAAAAGGGGCTGGCCAATTCCCCCTGCACCCCATGCTTCAGATATTGATAAACATGGATTAGGTCCCCCCTCAGTCTGCTTCTCTCCAGGCTGAACAGCCCCAGCTCTCTCAGCCTTTCCTCCCAGGGGAGATGCTCCAGGCCCTTCAGCATCTCCTCAGCCTCCTCTGGACTCTCTCCAGGAGATCCCTGGCTGGTTGATCCCAGGGAGCCCAGCACTGGACACAACCCTCCAGCTGGGGCCTGAGCAGGGCAGAGCAGAGGGGGAGGATCCCCTCCTGTCACCTGCTGCCCACACTCCTCCTGATGCCCCCAGGATCCCATTGTCTCTCTCAGCCCCAGGGCACACTGCTGGCTCATGGCCACCCTGTCACCCCCCAGCACCCCCAGGTCCTTCTCCACAGAGCTCCTCTCCAGCAGCTCCCCCCCAGCCTGTCCTGATCCCAGCAGTTCTTCCTCCCCAGGGGCCAGACTCTCCCCTTGCTGGTGTTGAACCCCAGCTGGTGTCTCCCTGCCCAGCTCTCCAGCCTGGCCAGGGCTCTGGATGGCAGCGCAGTGTCCTGCCTGGCACCCACCCCTCCCAGCTCTGGAGCATCAGGTACTTGCTGAGGGTGGGTGCTGTTCCCTCAGCAAGGTCAATGAAGATATTGAACAGGACTGGACCCAGCACTGAGCCCTGGAGACACCACTGGTCACAGGGCTCTAGTCAGACTCTGCTCCACTGTGATCAGAACCCTCTGAGCTCAGTCTGACACCCAGTTCTCACCCCACCTCCCTGCCCACTCATCCATCCCATGCTCTCTCAGCTTTGCTATCAGGATGTCATGGGAGACACCCCTTGGGTGTTCCTGACCTCTGATGGGGTTTCCAAGGGATCCCAGCACTGAGGCTCACTGCATCACCCCAGAACTCTAGCTCTACCCCTGCTCCATCCCCAGACTGGCCCCTCTCCCACCCTGCAGACCCTGTCCCACCCTGTCCCACCCTGCAGACCCATGTGCCTCATACTCTGGGCTGGATCTTGTCCCCACTGGCTGGATGCTGGTGGGGGCTGGGGCAGGTTTGGAGAGGGACAAAGAGCCCTCCCTGGAAAATCTGAGTTGCTGAGGGAAAGCTGAAAGAATTTGGTTTGTTTAGTCTAGGAAAGGGGGAAGAGCACGAGGAGGGGGTGGTAACAGGCTCCAGCTATGCCAAAGGGGACGTGGGGATATGGAGACCTTCTCCCACCCCACAGGCTGTGGGCTGCATCCCAGTCAGTGAGGAGGAGGAAGAGCACAGAGCCACCCTTGTTCTCATCCCCACTGGGGATGTGCTGCTGTGCTCAGCATCCTTCTCCCAACCCCCAGTTCCCCAACCATGCCCCTGACTGCTATATCCCAGGATCTGTCAAGAGGAAAAGCCCTGGTCCCCCTAAAGCCACCCTTGGGTGCCCCCATCCTTGAGGGTTTTACTATCCTAAAGCCCAGAGCAGCCAGGTCTCATCCCATGGGAGCAGGGAGGAGCTGCCAGCTGCTTCCACACAGGGGGAAACTGAGGCACAGGTGGAAACAGGTCACACACAGCCAGGGGTTGGGGTGCTGGAGTGACACCATCCTGGGGCTGGTTGTATGATTGGCAGCAAGGAAACTCTTTTTTAAGGCTTGGGGAAGGGGGGAGAAGGAGCATGAGGAGCCCAGTCCAGCACCTGGGACCCCCAGTTGATGTCCCAGGGTTGGATCCTGCCCTGAGCCCACCCACCCACAGCTGGGGGATCCCTGGGAAGCTCCTGCACCCACAGCTTGGCAGACTGAGGAGCATCTGGAGGTGGGCACAGAGAAGAAACTCCCCCCCCCTCCCCCCCCAAAACAAGCAGTCCCTGGCTATTTTTAACCAGCCTCTCAGGCTGTCATGACAACAGACCACTCCACTGGGCACGGATGGGCACACTGGGACCACCACACAGCCCAGGGACCCCCTCACCTGCCATCCCCAGCCACATCCCACAGGGAGCATCTTCTGGCTCCATCCTGCAGCCCCAAAAACCTCCCCCAGCATCTGCTTTGGGGGTGGGAAACACCTCCTGGCACCCCAAACACCACTGGGAAAGCCCTGACACTGAGGAGCCCCTGCTCCTGGTGTGATCACTGGAGGGATTTGGGGGAGGGGAGGACACAAGCAGGGACTCTCTTAGCTGGTGGAACCAACCAGCCCCATCTCCATATCCTGTGGGAAAGGTCCCAATGGGATACGCTGGCACCATCCAAACTGGGAACAGGTCATCAGGGAAGCCTAAGGATGCTTCACAGCTGCTTTAGGCAGATCCAGCCTCAAAACACCCACCAAACCCCAACTCATTCAGCTTGTGGGTACCACACAGATAACCAGCAGCAGGGTGGAAGCTGCTGGTATCACTTGAATCCCCCCTTCCCCCCCCCTTCCCCACCCCCACCCTCAAAAGGGCTCAAGCACCATGCTGGGGTTGATCCTATTAATAGCAGTGCCCTCTGGGAACCACACCACTGGCTATAATAATACTACTACTAATAAAAAAATAAAGCATCTGATGTTTATTTCTGGACAGAATGTTCCTCCTTTTGCAGCAGGCAGAGCCCTGAGCCAGGCAGCGTTGCCAAGGTTTTACCAGCTCTGGACTCTCTGTGCCATGGCAAATGATTAACGTGGCAGAGGCAGCCAGGCTGGGATTGAGGGGGGGGGGGGGGGGAGAGGGGGGAGGGGGAATCATAGAATGGCAAGGGTTGGGAGGGACCCCAAGGGTCCAGAGCTCCAACCCCCTGCCACAGGCAGGGACACCAACCTCAGGCCTGGAGCTACACAAGGTTGCCCAGGGCCCCAGCCAACCTGGCCTTGGACACCCCCAGGGATGGGGCACCCACCCCCTCTCTGGGCAGACAATCCAGATCCCATCCCTACCCCCCATCCCAACCGTGGAATTCCAGACTAGGCTGGGTTGGGAGGGACCCCAAGGGTCCCAGAGCTCCAACCCCCTGCCACAGGCAGGGACACCAACCTCAGGCCTGGAGCTACACAAGGTGGCCCAGGGGTCCCATCCCATCACCCTGCTGAGGAGCAGGGCTGGGCTTGGGGGTGGGTTTCCCCACGGTGCTGGCAGAGGGGGGACAAGAGCTGCCCCCTGGCCTTTGGGTTGGGGACCCACAACAGCCACAGCTCCTTCCCTCCCATCTGCCCAGCTCTGCACCCTTGTGCCCATCTCCTGGCTGAGGAGAGGGGAGGAACCATGGGATCCCAGACTGGGCTGGACTGGGAGGGACCCCAAGGGTCCTAGAGCTCCAACCCCCTGCCACAGGCAGGGACACCAACCTCAGGCCTGGAGCAACACAAGGTTGCCCAGGGCCCCAACCAACCTGGCCTTGAACACCCCCAGACACGGGGCACCCCACCCCCTCTCTGGGCAGCCCCTTCCAGCCCCTCCCCACTCTCTCTGCACACAACTTCCCCCCAATCTCTCCTCTCCCCCTTCCCTCCTCCAGCTTCACTCCAGCCCCCTTGTCCTGCCAGGCTCTGCCCTTGAACAAGCCCATTCCCCTCCTGTTTAGATGCTCTTTCCATGTGCCATGCTGGGGGGCAGGGAGCACCCCCAAACCACTCCCCCCCTCCCTGGGGCCAAGAAAACAACCCCACCCAGTACATAGTCAGGATTTTATGGAGAACCAGCTCCATTTTCCAAAGTCCTGGTGTGACTGAGGGCTTGATGCTCTCAGAATGACCCAGAACTCACATAAATACCCACCACCAACCACCTCCCCCCCTCCCCTCTTCCTCTTCCTCTTCTGGCTGGGAGCAGCTGGAGATGTCCCAGGGGCTGACCTAGAGCATCCCAAATTCCCAGAGCATCCTCCCACGGTGCTCACCACCATCATGGGGCAGAGTAGATGCTTCCAGTGGGATTTTTTCCCCTCTCACCCACAAGTTTTTGGGGTTCCTCAGATCAATGGGTGCCTGGTGGGATGTTGGGGGGCGTGAGGGGGGAGGAAGGGGCTTGGGCAAGCTGCAAAACCCCCTGATTCAGGGAGTTTAAACAGTCTCAAGCTGCTCCAAGAGGGTTTTTCCCAGGGAATATTAGGAATCTGATGGGTAGGGACTGTCATGTGTCACCCCAGACCCCTACACAGCCCCCCAAGCTGTAGTACCCCATCCCATGTGTCACCCCAGCCTCCCACACAGCCCCCCAAGCTGTGGCACGGCCCAGGGACACCCCATCCCCATGTGCTACTGGGAGCCTCCAAGCTGTGACACAGCCAGGGGCACCCCATCCCCCACGTGTCACCTGGGACCCCCACACTGCCCCCCAAGCTGTGGTACAGCCAGGGCACCCCATCCCCATGTGTTACCTGGGAGCCCCCCAGCTCCCCAAGCTGTGGCACAGGCAGGGGCACCCCATCCCCACTGAGCCCCCCTGGAGACCCCCACACAGTCCCCCAAGCTGTGGCATGGCCAGGGGCACCCCATCCCACTGAGCCCCCCTGGAGACCCCCACACAGCCACCCAAGCTGTAGCACAGCCAGGGGCACCCCATCCCCACCTGACACCCCAGACCCAACCCCCCTCTCTAACTTATGGAAGATGAGTTGCCCTTACCCAGGTGAGACCCCCCCCCCTATATCTCATGGAAACAGGGATGAGTATCCCCTTACCCAGGTGAGACCCTGCCCCTTACCCAGGTGAGACCCCCCCCTCTAACTCATGGAAACAGGGAGAGGGGATGAATTGCCTGTAACCCAGGTGATGAATTTCTCCTTGCCCAGGTGAGACCCCCTCTATAACTCATGGAAACAGGGATGAATATCCCCTTACCCAGGTGAGACACCCCCCCCCTCTATAACTCATGGAAACACGGAGTGGGATGAGTTGCCCCTTACCCAGGTGAGACCCCCCTATATCTCATGAAAACAGGGATGAATTGCCTGTTATCCATGTGAGACCCTGCCCCTTACCCAGGTGAGACCCCCCCTCTATAACTCATGGAAACATGGAATGGGGATGAGTTGCCCCCTCCCCCACTATAACTCATGGAAACAGGATGAATTAAGTTGCCCCTTACCCAGGTGAGACCCCCCCCTATAACTCATGGAAACAGGATGAGTATCCCCTTACCCAGGTGAGACCCTGCCCCTTACCCAGGTGAGACCCCCCCCATAACTCATGGAAACAGGGATGAGTATCCCCTTACCCAGGTGAGACCCTGCCCCTTACCCAGGTGAGACACCACCCCCTATATCTCATGGAAACAGGGATGAATTGCCTGTTATCCAGGTGAGACCCCTCTCTATAACTCATGGAAACAGGGATGAATTAAGTTGCCCCTTACCCAGGTGAGACCTGCCCCTTACCCAGGTGAGACCCCCCCCCAACTCATGGAAACACAGAGTGGGGATGAGTTGCCCCTTACCCAGATGAGACCCCCCCTATAACTCATGGAAACAGGATGAGTATCCCCTTACCCAGGTGAGACCCTGCCCCTTACCCAGGTGAGACCCCCCCCCATAACTCATGGAAACAGGGATGAGTATCCCCTTACCCAGGTGAGACCCTGCCCCTTACCCAGGTGAGACCCCCCCCTCTAACTCATGGAAACAGGGATGAATTAAGTTGCCCCTTACCCAGGTGAGACCCCCCCCTCTAACTCATGGAAACACGGAGTGGGGATGAGTTGCCCCTTACCCAGGTGAGACCCCCCCCTCTATAACTCATGGAAACAGGGATGAATTGCTCCTTGCCCAGATGAGACCCTGCCCCTTATCCAGGTGAGACTCTGCCCCGTATCCAGGTGAGACACCACCCCCTATATCTCATGGAAACAGGGATGAATTGCCTGTTATCCAGGTGAGACCCCCCTCTATAACTCATGGAAACAGGGATGAATTAAGTTGCCCCTTACCCAGGCAAGACCCTGCCCCTTACCCAGGTGAGACCTCCCCCCATAACTCATGGAAACAGGGATGAGTATCCCCATACCCAGGTGAGACCCTGCCCCTTACCCAGGTGAGAACCCCCCCCTAACTCATGGAAACACAGAGTGGGGATGAATTGCCCCTTACCCAGGTGAGACCCTGCCCCTTACCCAGGTGAGACCCCCCCCCATAACTCATGGAAACAGGGATGAGTATCCCCTTACCCAGGTGAGACCCTGCCCCTTACCCAGGTGAGACCCCCCCTCTATAACTCATGGAAACAGGGAGAGGGGATGAATTGCCTGTAACCCAGGTGATGAATTTCTCCTTGCCCAGGTGAGACCCCCCTCTATAACTCATGGAAACAGGGATGAATTAAGTTGCCCCTTACCCAGGTGAGACTCCCCCCCCCCCCATAACTCCCGAAAACACAGAGCAAGGATGACTTACCCCTTACCCAGCTGACCCCCCACACCACCCCCTCCCTTTAGCACCCCCATACCTGTCTGAGCAGCGCACCCTCCTCCAGGGCATCCTGCCTCTGCTGAGCCACGCTGACCCCCAGCACCAGCGTGTGGATGCCGCAGGAGAGGCCAGTGAGGAGGACGATGGGTGCCAGGCGCAGGGGCAAGGTGATGAAGAAGGAGAAGACGAAGAAGGCCTGCCAGCCCACCGTGTCGCTGGCCTCAGGGGAGCTGGAGAAGTTCAGACCCAGGTAGCAGAAGATCTGGGCCAAGATGAGGACCCAAAGGATGTAGGGCAGGAACCTCCGAGCCAAACGTTCCGGGAGCAGCTGGTACTTGCAGAGGATGAAGAGGGACACGTGGGCCACCAACCCAGCCACTGCTGCCAGGCTTGGGGCCAGCTTCTCAGGGCTGTAGACCAGGCTAGACATGAGGAGGATGTAGCAGTCGAAAAGGGCAGCGAAAACCACCAGGACCAGGAGGGTTTCGTGGCGTTGGCGGCGGAAATAAGTCTGGTAGAGGTTCTCCAAGGATGGGGGGTGAAGGTGAGGCGCATGAAACGGGGGAGGCAGAGGCAAGGGCCCGAGCTGCGCACCGTCACCTCATGGGTGCGCCCCACGGCGTGCTGGGGGTTCCGATGGCAAGCTCACCGAGGTAGTCGGCAGAGTACTCGGCTGAGCACTCAGGCTCGGAAAAAAGCTCGGTTTCCTGGGCATGGCAGCACCTTTCTCCCTTCGCTGCTCCTTGTAGAAACGCTGCTGGTCTTCCCCTCCCCTCCCCTCACCCCCCCTCACCCCACCTCCCCCTCACCAGCTCACCTTCCCTTCAAACCCCCCCCTCACCCCCCTCCCCAATCCCTCTCCCACCCACCCCCCCCACCCCCCCACCTCACCCTTGCCCCGATGTGATGCTCAGCGGGTGGGCATCCCCCGCAGCATCACTCCTGCCTGGGTGCAAGGCCTTCCATCCACCCCCCCACCTCCTCCTCCTCCTCCTCCCTCTCCCCTCCCCCCAACACACACCACACACACACACCTTCTTCCCGCAGCTGGAACCCCAAAACCCCGCTGGGTGCTGGGGAGGAGGCCGAAGGAGGGAAAGGGGAAGGAGGGGGAGGGGAAAGGGGGGGGGTAATTAAAAATAGCCGCCGGCGTGGCGTGGGGAGGCCGGGGAGCCCAGCCAGCTCCCTTCCCCAGCCCAGCTCCCTTCCCCAGCCCAGCCAGCTCCCTTCCCCAGCCCAGCTCCCTTCCCCAGCCCAGCTCCCTTCCCCAGCCCAGCTCCCCTTCCCCAGCCCCTGCGCACTGCCAGCTTGCACAGCCAAGCGCCGCGGAGCAGAAAGATGTCGCGATGCCTCCCCTGCCCCTCCTGCGGGGGCAAGATGGGCTTTAGGGGGTGATGCCTCTCCTGAGCAAGCTGGGTTTTGGGGGGGACGATGCCTCCCCTGCCCCTCCTGCAGGGGTAACCAGGGTTTTGGGGGGTGATGTCACCCCTTCCTTGGAGGGCAAGCTGGGGTCTTGGGGGGGTGATGCCTCCCCTGCCCAAGCTGGGTTTTGGGGAGCGATGCGTCCCCTGCCCCTCCTTGGAGGGCAAGCTGGGTTTTAGGGGGTGATGCCTCCCCTACCCAAGCTGGGTTTTTGGGGGGCAATGCTTCTCCTGCCTCTCCTTGGAGGGCAAGCTGGGTTTTAGGGGGCGATGCCTCCCCTGCCCCTCCTGCGGGGGCAAGACGGGCTTTGGGGTTGATGCCTCCCCTGCCCAAGCTGGGTTTTGGGGGGCGATGTCTCCCCTGCCTCTCCTGTGGGGGTAACCAGGGTTTTGGGGGGCGATGTCACCCCTTCCTTGGAGGGCAACCCAGGTTTTAGGGGGTGATGCCTCCTCTGGCCCAAGCCGGGTTTTGGGGGGGCGATGCCTCTCCTGCCCCTCCTTGGAAGGCAACCTGGGTTTGGGGGGTGATGCCTCCCCTACCCAAGCCGGGATTTGGGGGGCGATGCCTCTCCTGCCCCCTCCTTGGAGGGCAACCTGGGTTTTGGGGGGCAATGCCTCCCCTGCCCAAGCTGGGTTTTGGGGGGGGTGATGCCTCCCCTGCCCCTCCTGCGGGGGCAAGACAGGCTTTGGGGGGTGATGCCTCCCCTGCTCAAGCCGGGTTTTGGGGGGGTTATGCCTCCCCTGCCCCTCCTTGGAGGGCAAGCTGGGTCTTGGGGGGCAATGCCTCCCCCGCCCCTCCTTGGAGTGCAAGCTGGGTCTTGGGGGGTGATGCCTCCCCTACCCAAGCTGGGTTTTTGGGGAGGCGATGTCTCCCCTGCCTCTCCTGTGGGGGTAACCAGGGGTTTTGGGGGGCGATGTCACCCCTTCCTTGGAGGGCAACCCAGGTTTTAGGGGGTGATGCCTCCTCTGCCCAAGCCGGGTTTTGGGGGGTGATGCCTCCCCTTCCTTGGAGGGCAACCTGGGTCTTGGGGGGGTGATGCCTCCCCTACCCAAGCCGGGCTTTGGGGGGGCAATGCCTCTCCTGCCCCTCCTTGGAGGGCAACCTGGGTTTTGGGGGGCGATGAGTCCCCTGCCCAAGCTGGGTTTTGGGGGTGATGCCTCCCCTGCCCCTCCTGCAGGGGTAACCAGGGTTTTGGGGGTGATGCCTCCCCTGCTCAAGCTTGGTCTTGGGGGGTGATGCCTCCTCTACCCAAGCCAGGTTTTTTGGGGGGTGATGCCTCCCCTTCCTTGGAGAGCAACCCAGGCTTTATGGGGGTGATGCCTCCCCTGCCCAAGCCAGGTTTTGGGAGGGGCAATGCCTTCCCTGCCCCTCCTTGGAGGGCAAGTCCTGGGTTTTTAGGGGGGCAAAGTGTCCCCCTTCCTTAGAGGGCAACCTGGGTTTTGGGGGGCGATACCTCCCCTTCCTTAGAGGGCAAACCCGGGTTTTAGGGGGCGATGCCTCCCCTGCCCAGGCCGGGTTTTGGGGGGTGATGCCTCCCCTGCCCCTCCTTGGAGGGCAACCCAGGTTTGGGGGGCGATACCTCCCCTTCTCCCCCCCCTTTGGAGCCCAACCCAGGTTTTGGGGGGGTTCAATCTCCCCCTTTCCCCTCCCTCCCCCCCTCTACAGTCCCTTCAGCCTTTCCCTTTTCCCAGCTGCTCTGCTCCACTGGGCTCCTGACTGGTTGGCTAAGGATCAAGGGGAAAAATTAAGGAAAGGGGGGGGGGGGGGCAGGAGGATCAAGGGGGGGCAGGAGGAACAAGGGGGGGCAGGAGGAACAAGGGGGGGCAGGAGGATCAAGGGGGCCCCCCCCTTTTTTACCCTGGAACCCACCGGTTTGCCGCAGCCCTGGGAAAGCCGGTTGGGAGATGAGGGAGAGATGCTGCTGCTGCTGCTGCTGCTGCTTCGCCTGGGGCGCATCCTCCGGTGGTCCCCGCCGCCTCCCCCCTCTCCCCCCCCCCACCCCCCCCTTACACCCGGGGCCTCCCTGCCCGCCGCCCCCCTCGTCTCCCCGGGTGGAGGAGGCTCCGGGCCGTGGGGGGGCATGGTAGAGGCTCGGTGGGATGGAGAAGAGGAGGGGGGGGGAGGAAGAGGGATGAAGGATGAAGGAGGAGGGGGAGGGCTTCCCCGGGGTTGGGGGTGGGTACCCACCGCCGGTTGTACCGGTACCAAGGCGTCCTCCACCTTCTGTAACCCTTTGGGTGCCGGTGGGAAGGGAGGTTTTGGCTGCCAGAGGGGGTGGGGAAAGGGGGATGGGTGCTGGGAGGGGTGTATGGGGGGGGTTATGCTCATTTCTGGCCCCTCCCACAGCGCTGCTTTCCTATCTCACCCTCCTCATCATCACCCCCGCACCCCCCATGCCGCCTCAGACTGAGCCCCACCGTGGGACCCACCCCCCATGTGCCTCAGACTGAGCCCCACCGTGGGACCCCCCCCCCATGTGCCTCAGACTGAGCCCCACCGTGGGACCACCCCCCATGTGCCTCAGACTGAGCCCCACCGTGGGACCACCCCCCATGCGCCTCAGACTGAGCCCCACCGTGGGACCAACCCCCATGTGCCTCAGACTGAGCCCCACCGTGGGACCTCAACCCCTAGGGGAGAAGGGGGGTGTGTGGGCTGTAGCCCCCACCTCCCCAACTTGCAGGCAATCCATCACCCAGCTCTGCTCACCTGGGACCCACCCTGGGGTCATGGGCACCTTACTGCAGCCCCTGCTACAGCTTGGGGGGTTGAGGGGGGGGGGTCTTAGGGGGGCTCAGTGGGGATGGGGGTGCCTCTGGCTATGGTTGGGGGCTGTGGGGGGGGAGCTTGAGGGGGGCCCAGTGGGGATGGGGGTGCCCCTGGCTGTGTCACAGCTTGGTGGGGCTGGTGTGGGGGTCTTGAGGGGGGCTCAGTGGGAATGGGGTGTCCCTGGCTGTGCCACAGCTGGGGGGGCTGGGGGGGGGGGCTTGAGGGGGGCTCAGAGGGGATTGGGGGTGCCTCTGGCCATGCTTGGAGGGCTGTGGGGGGTCTCGAGGGGGGGCCTCAGTGGGGATGGGGTGCCACAGTTTGGGGGGCTGTGGTGGGGATCTGGGGTGACACATGGGAATGGGGTGCCCCTGGTTGTGCCACAGCCTCTAGAGGGCAGCAGGAAAACCCCAGGCACCGCCCCAAGTATGTCCCCCTTCATCTAAGGTGCCCAAATCACCCCCAACCTGGCCATGAACCCCCCCCCCCCCCCCCCCAAAAAAAAAAACCTCTCCAGGAACCTCCCCCCCTCCCCCCATGGCTCAGCAGTCGCCTGCTGCTCCCCCAGCACATCCCTGGATCTGGGAAAGCGGGTGCTGGTCGGAGCTGGAGCTGATTCAGGGCATCCCCAGTGAGCCCCCCTCGAGATCCAACCCCCCCAAGCTGTGGCACAGCCAGGGGCACCCCATCCCCACGTGTCACCCCAGCCCCCCACAGAGCCCCCCCAGGCTGTGGCACAGCCAGGGGCACCCCCATCCCCACCAAGCCCCCCTGGAGACCCCCACACAGCACCCCAAACTGTGGAACAGCCAAGGGCACCCCATTCCCATGTGTTACCTGGGACCCCCTATACAGCCCCCCAAGCTGTGGCACAGCCAGGGGCACCCCATTCCCACCAAGCCCCCCTGGAGACCCCCACACAGCTCCCCAAGCTGTGGCACAGTCAGGGACACCCCATTCCCACGTGTCACCCCAGCCCCCCACTAAGCCCCCAAAGCTGTGGCACAGCCAGGGCACCCCATCCCCACCTGACACCAAAGACCCCCCACACAGCCCCCCAAGCTGTGGCACAGCCAGGGGCACCCCATCCCCACCGAGCCCCCCTTGAGACCCCCACACAGCCCCCCAAGCTCAAACACAGCCAGGGGCACCCCATTCCCACTGAGCCCCCCCTCAAGACCCCCCACACAGCCCCCCAAGCTGTGGCACAGCCAGGGGCACCCCATCCCCACTGAGCCCCTCTTGAGACCCCCACACAGCCCCCCCAAGCTCGTGTCACAGCCAGGGGGCACCCCATTCCCATGTGTTACCTGAGACCCTTACACAGCCCCCCCAAGCTGTGGCACAGCCAGGGGCACCCCATTCCCACTGAGCCCCCCTTGAGACCCCCACACAGCCCCCCAAGCTGTGGCACAGCAAGGGGCACCCCATCCCCATGTGTCACCCCAGCCCCCCACAGAGCCCCCCAAGCTGTGGCACAGCCAGGGGCACCCCATCCCACATCGAGCCCCCCTTGAGACCCCCACACAGCCCCCCAAGCTCAAACACAGCCAGGGGCACCCCCATCCCTACTAAGCCCCCCTCAAGACCCCCACACAGCCCCCCCAAGCTGTGGCACAGCAAGGGGCACCCATCCCCACGTGTCACCCCAGCCCCCCCACACAACCCCCCAAGCTGTGGCACAGCCAGGGGCACCCCCATCCCCACGTGTCACCCCAGTCCCCACATAGCCCCCCAAGCTGTGGCACAGCCAGGGGCACCCCATCCCCACCGAGCCCCCCCTTGAGACCCCCACACAGCCCCCCAAACTGTAGCACAGCCAGGGGCACCCCATCCCTATGTGTCACCCCAGCCCCCCCACACAGCCCCCAAGCTGTGGCACAGCCAAGGGCACCCCATCCCAACATGTCACCCCAGATCCCCACACAGCCCCCCAAGCTGTGGCACAGACAGGGGCACCCCATCCCCACCGAGCCCCCCTTGAGACCCCCACACAGCCCCCCAAGTTCAAACACAGCCAGGGGCACCCCATCCCCACTGAGCCCCCCTCAAGACCCCCCCACACAGCCCCCCAAGCTGTGTCACAGCCAGGGGCACCCCATTCCATGTGTTACCTGGGACCCTTACACAGCCCCCCAAGCTGTGGCACAGCCAGGGGCACCCCATTCCCACTGAGCCCCCCTTGAGACCCCCACACAGCCCCCCAAGCTGTGGCACAGCAAGGGGCACCCCATCCCCATGTGTCACCCCAGCCCCCCACAGAGCCCCCCAAGATGTGGCACAGCCAGGGGCACCCCATTCCCATGTGTTACCTAGGACCCTCATAGAGCCCCCCAAGCTGTGGCACAGCCAAGGGCACCCCATTCCCACTGAGCCCCCCTCAAGACCCCCACACAGCCCCTCAAGCTGTGTCACAGCCAAGGGCACCCCATTCCCACTGAGCCCCCCTCGAGACCCCCACACAGCCCCCCAAACTGTGGCACAGCCAAGGGCACCCCATTCCCATGTGTTACCTGGGACCCCCACACAGCCCCCCAAACTGTGGCACAGCCAAGGGCACCCCATTCCCATGTGTTACCTGGGACCCCCACACAGCCCCCCAAGCTGTGGCACAGCCAGGGGCACCCCATCCCCACCGAGCCCCCCTTGAGACCCCCACACAGCCCCCCAAGCTGTGGCACAGCCAGGGGCACCCCATTCCCATGTGTTACCTGGGAGCCCCACACAGCCCCCCAAGCTGTGGCACAGCCAAGGGCACACCATTCCCACTGAGCCCCCCTCAAGACCCCCACACAGCCCCCCAAGCTGTGGCACAGCCAGGGGCACCCCATCCCCACCGATCCCCCCAAGCTATGTCACAGCCAGGGGCACCCCATTCCCATGCGTTATCCCAACCCCCATACAGCCCCCCCAAGCTGTGGCACAGCCAAGGGCACCCCATTCCCATGTGTTACCTGGGACCCCCATACAGCCCCCCAAGCTGTGACACATCCAGGGGCACCCCATCCCCACCAAGCCCCCCTGGAGACCCCCACACAGCCCCCCAAGCTGTGGCACAGCCAGGGACACCCCATTCCCACGTGTCACCCCAGCCCCCCACTGAGCCCCCAAAGCTGTGGTACAGCCAGGGGCACCCCATCCCCACCGAGCCCCCCCTAGAGCCCCCCACCTGCCTGGTGGGATCTGGAGCTTGGGGAGGGGTTGGGGGTCCTGCTGAAGATGCCACCAAACCCCCCTCCATCTCCCCTAACCCAATCCATGTCCCACAGCAGCTGTAGCCCCCCTCCCCCCCTCCCCACCACCCTTGTCCCCTCAGCCAGCTCCCACAGCTCCCAGTACAGCTCTTTGACTCCAGAACTGGGCCAGCCAGGGCTGGGATGGAGATCCAGGAGTCCAAGGGTTGTTTGGTGGCCATGAAGAGGAGGTGGTGGCCACAGGAGGTGGTGGCCATGACCAGGAGGTGGTGGCCACAGGAGGACAGCTCCCAGGGCTCCTGTTGTTCCAGAGAGAGCTTTAATGCAGAAAAACAACCCAGCTGGGGTCAGTGGCATCGCTGGAGGGTGATGGGTGGGGGGTGGGGGGTAGGGGGACTGTGGTCACATGTCTGGGCAGCTCGGTGGGTGGACAGGAGGAAGTTCAGGAGTGGGGGAATCTCAGGAGTGGGAGAACCTCAAAGAGTGGGGGAACCTCAAAGAGTGGGGGAAACAAGAGTGGGAGAACCTCAAGAGTGGGGGAACCTCAGGAGTGGGGGAGCCTCAGGAGTGGGGGAACCTCAGGAGAGGGGGAACCTCAAGAGTGGGGGATCCTCAAAGAGTGGGGGAACCTCAAGAGCAGGAGAACCTCAGGAGAGGGGGAACCTCAAAGAGTGGGGGATCCTTAGGAGCAGGGGAACCTCAAAGAGTGGGGGAACCTCAAAGAGTGGGGGAACCTCAAGAGTGGGGGAACCTCAAGAGCAGGGGAATCCTCAAGAGTGGGAGAACCCCAGGAGTGGGAGAGCCTCAGGAGTGGGGGAACCTCAGGAGAGGTGGAACCTCAAAGAGTGGGGGAACCTCAGGAGCAGGGGAGCCTCAAGAGTGGGGGAACCTCAAGAGTGGGGGAATCTCAAGAGTGGGAGAGCCTCAAGAGTGGGGGAACCTCAAGAGTGGGAGAGCCTCAAGAGTGGGGGAACCTCAAGAGTGGGGGAAACTCAAGAATTGAGGAACCTCAAGAATGGGGGAACCTCAAAGAGTGGGGGAACCCCAAAGAGTGGGGGATCCTTAGGAGCAGAGGGACCTCAAGAGTGGGAGAACCTCAGGAGTGGGGGAACCTCAAGAGTGGGGGATCCTCAAGAGTGGGGGAACCTCAGGAGTGGGGGATCCTCAGGAGCAGGGGAACCTCAGGAGCAGAGAAACCTAAAGAGTGGAGAAACCTTAAGAACAGAGGAACCTCAGGAGCAGGGGAACCTCAAGAGTGGGAGAACCTCAACAGTGGGGGAACCTCAAGAGTGGGGGAACCTCAGGAGTGGGGGAACCTCAAGAGTGGGGGAATCTCAAGAATTGAGGAACCTCAAGAATGGGGGAACCCCAAAGAGTGGGGGATCCTTAGGAGCAGAGGGACCTCAAGAGTGGGAGAACCTCAGGAGTGGGGAAACTAAAGAGTGGGAGAACCTCAGGAGTGGGGGAACCTCAGGAGTGGGGGATCCTCAGGAGTGGGGAACCTCAAGAGTGGGGGATCCTCAAGAGTGGAGGAACCTCAGGAGTGGGGGAACCTCAAGAGCAGGAGAACCTCAGGAGTGGGGGAACCTCAACAGTGGGAGAACCTCAGGAGTGGGAGAGCCTCAGGAGTGGGGGAACCTCAGGAGTGGGGGATCCTCAAGAGTGGGAGAACCTCAAGAGTGGGGGAATCTCAAGAGTGGGGGAATCTCAAGAGTGGGGGATCCTCAGGAGCAGGGGAACCTCAGGAGCAGAGAAACCTAAAGAGTGGAGAAACCTTAAGAACAGAAGAATCTCAGGAGCAGGGGAACCTCAAGAGTGGGAGAACCTCAACAGTGGGGGAACCTCAAGAGTGGGGGAACATCAAGAGTGGGGGAACGTCAAGAGTGGGGGAATCTCAAGAATGAGGAAACCCCAAGAATGGAGAAAGCTCAAGAATGGAGGAACTTCAAGAGTGGGGGAACCTCAGGAATGAAGGAAGCTCAAGAATGGAGGAACTTCAGGAGCAGGGGAACCTCAAGAGCAGGGGAACCTCAAGAATGAAGAAACCCCAAGAATGGAGAAAGCTCAAGATTGGTTGAACCTCAAGAATGGGGAACCTCAGGAGTGGGGGAACCTCAAGAATGGAAAAAACTCAAGAACTGAGGAACCCCAAGAGCATGGGAACCTCAAGAACAGAGAAATCTAAAGAGTGGAGAAACCTCAAGAACAGAGGAACCTCAGGAGCAGGGGAACCTCAAGAATGGAGGAACCTCAAGAGTGGGGGAACCTCAAGAGCAGAGAAACCTAAAGAATGGGAAAAACTCAAGAATGGAGGAACCTCAAGAGTGGGGGAACCTAAAGAGCAGGGGAACCTCAGGAGCAGGGGAACCTCAGGAGCAGGGGAACCTCAAGAGTGGGAGAACCTCAAGACTGAAGAAACCCCAAGAATGGAGAAAGCTCAAGAATGGAGGAAACTCAAGAGCAGAGAAACTCAAGAGTGGGAGAACCCCAAGAATGGAAAAACTCAAGAACTGAGGAACCTTAAGAATGGAGAAACCTCAAGAATGGGGGAGCCTCAGGAGCAGGGGAACCTCAAGAGTGGGTGAACCTCAAGAGTGGGGGAACCTGTGTGTCACAACAGACCTGGAGAGCAGCAGGAACTGAGGAAGCCTTGAAACCACCCCAGGCCCTGAGATCTTGCCCTCAAAGGGCAGGGTGCCATTCAGTGATGGGATTCATTTCCCCTCCTTGGTGGAAACAGCTAATTAAAATAGAGTGTGATGGTTTTGAAGCTGGAACAGAGTGGTTTCCTCCATCAGACAAGCTGGGAGGTTCCCAAGGAACTTTCTAGTGTTATAAAACCATGGCATGAACCCCCAGCCATGGAACTTGGCACTGATTGTCCACTGATCTCCCCCAGCCCAGCTTTCTATCCATCCAGGAGAAGAAAACTGGAGCTATTTTAGACACAAACCTCTTGTAGCAACATCTCCTCTTGGTTATTGCTACAGTAGAGGAGGAAAAAGTGCTTCCCAGCAGGATAGCTTCTTTCTTCTTCCCAGCACCAGCAATGGGAGCAAGAGGAAAATGATACTGGCTTCAAAGTCCCTTCATGCTTGCTGCCAAAAAGGAAGGGGGTGTCTACTGTCCTTTTCTGATCTGTTTTGGAAAGGAAAGAGAGAAAAGCTGCCTGGAAGTGAAATCAAGTCAAATATTGCACTGATCATAAGAGGAAACACTTCTGAAGAGGGTACCTGTGGGGTGGGGTAAGGATACAGGGGTTCAGTGGGTCTCCTTTTGTAGCTTAGTGTCCTGACCTTCCCTGCCAAGCTCATGAAGCAGCAAGGAAGGAAAACATGGTCCTGAGAACCCAAGGAATCTCCCACCTGGACTGTGTCCTAGGTGCCCAATAGCCATGGTGGTTCTGAGCTCCCTCTGGATCCCATCAGCCAGATTTCAGGTCTCTGTGAGCATTTTTTGGGGTGCCCAGGGATGCTCCCTGAGGAATCAACAAGCTTATTCCAAGAGAACAGCAGCTGGGATGGGGAAGGAGCAACGTGCATCCACTTGCTCATCAGGAACCTGGAACCAGCTAAGCAGGGGGAGCTGTGAGAGGGTTGGGGGAGAACACACCCCTCTCCAGTGCTCACTCAACCTGGTTTGGGGGGGTTGAATCGTCTCCCCCTTGGTTCAGCACCCTCCTCCTGTCAGGGTGACCCACAGCAGTCGCTGCAGAGGGGCTGGTGGCACCTACCCAGAGGTGAGGGTTGGGAGAAAGGGAGCATGTGGCTCCAGGATCTGCAGCTTTAGGGGCTCTAGAACTGAGCTCAGGGAGCTGGAAGGACATGGCTTGAGGATCTACAGCTTCAGGGGCTCTTCCTGACAGAACTGAGCTCAGGGAGCTGGAAGGACATGGCTTGAGGATCTAGAGCTTCAGGGGCTCTTCCTGACAGAACTGAGCTCAGGGAGCTGGAAGGAGGTGGTGGCAGGAGATCCTGTGCTGGGGTGAGGAGGTGGGTGCCAGTGGGAGAGCCCCAGTCCTGCCAAAGGGACTGTTCTCAGCACCAGCACAGCCTGGGGAGGAAGGGGACTGGTGGGGAAGACTGGGATGCTCTCTGAGCCAGTTTCTCAAGCAACTCACCCTCTTCCTCACTGCCAAAAGCAGCTGGAAGGAGCCAGCTCCCACCAAAGAGCCAGTGAGGCATTCAGCATGGGTGGTGTTGCAGAGGAGGCTCCAGGATTAACCAGGACTGAGGAGGACACCAATGCTCTCAGGAGCAGCAGCTTCCTGGTCAGATCCTGCTCCTGTGGCCTCACTGCATCCACAGGTCAGAAACACCCCCCCAAAACTGTTCAGCAATGTGTGGGAGGTGTAAGGCAGCTGGGGAAGGTGGGGATCAAGCTGCTTTCAGCACTTACACCAACAACAACCTGGACCCAGGAACACAGGGAGAGCATTGGGGTCCCTCTCCCCTCCTCAGCACTCTGCCCCCTTCCCAGCACACTGTTGTTAGATCCAATCCTGCTCCTACAGCTGGTGCTGGGAGCATCTGTGTCCATGCCAGCAGTCAGCATGAGGAGGAGAGGGGTGTCCCATGGCTGTATGGCTGTGCTGGGAGGTAGCTGGGAGAAGGGGAAGGTTTCCAGTAGCTCTGTGTCCTCATTTGATGTTTTTGAGGAGGGCAGTCCTGGCGTTCACCACGGCTTTGAAGGCATCTTCACTGCCAGGAGCCACACACTTGTCAGGGTGCAGCAGCACCGCCAGCTTCCGATAGGCTTTGTTCACTTCATCCCTAGGAGACAGGACAAGAGGGGACCCATGTGACAGGATCACAGACTCACAGAATCACAGGGGTTGGGAGGGACCCCCAGAGCCCATCGGGTCCAAAGCAGGGTCCCTAGGACAGGGGCTGGGATCTCTCCAGAGAAGGAGACTCCACACCCCCTGGGCAGCCTGGCCCAGGGCTCCCTCACCCTCACTGGCAAGAAGTTCTTCCCCACATTGGGGGGGAACTCCCTGGGCTCCAACTTGAGCCCATCACCCCTTGTCCTGTCCCCACAGACACTGAGCAGAGGCTGCCCATGGCCCTCTGGGTCCCACCCTTCAGCTCTTGATCCCCATTGATCAGATCCCCTCTCAGGCTCTTCTCTCCAGGCTGAACAGCCCCAGCTCTCTCAGCCTTTCCTCCCAGGGGAGATGCTCCAGGCCCTTCAGCATCTCCTCAGCCTCCTCTGGACTCTCTCCAGGAGATCCCTGGCTGGTTGATCCCAGGGAGCCCAGCACTGGACACAACACTCCAGCTGGGGCTCCAGCCTGGCTCAGCCTTGCCCCTGTGCTCAACAGACACTTGGGAACCATTCCCACTCCAGCACTAAGGACCCTCCAGGCTCTGGAGGTGATGCCATGGAGAAGGAGATGGTGGTACAGCACACAGGATGGGGGAGAACCTCTCTCCTGGGACAGATACACCCTCACCCCCACAGCACCACTGCTCCCATCATGCCAGGCACGTGCCCATGACACGTGCAGAACTGTGCTGAGTCTCTGGCACCATGAGAGCAGAAAGCTGGGAGAGAGAGAGAGGAAGAGGAGGGGAGGGGGAGGACATGCACCCTGACTCAGCTTCACATCAACCCGCCTCCACGCTCCGGGCGAAGGCATCGCGCATCACTACAGTCCCCAAGCCTTGGGGGGGTCTGCTCTGAGACAGGTATCACAGCTCCAGGGGTGGAGAGAGGCTGTCCACACTGGTGATCGTGGTGTAAACCACCCCACAGAGCTCCTGACCCATCCCTGGGGATGATGTGGGGGTTGGAAGGGGGGTGAGGCTCAACACCTACACGTTGGAGACCCAGTGGGAGGATCTATGAGCTGCTGAGGATCTCTGTTAGCCAAAAATCTACTCTCCAGCCCCTCAGCAAGAGCACCCCTCATGTTCCCAGAGCACAGCAGAGCTCTGGGAGGGTGTTTTAGCTGCCCAAGTTGTATGAGAGAACTGGGAGCCAGCAGTGAGCTCTGGGAGCTGGGAAGGGGGATGGGATCCTGGGCTCCATCAGCAGAGGGGTGGCAGCAGGGACAGGGAGGGGATTGTCCCTCTCTGCTCTGCCCTGGGGAGGCCCCAGCTGGATCCTGTGTCCAGAGCTGGGGCCCAACACAAGGAAGATGTGGGGCTGTTGGAGAGGGGTCAGAGGAGCCAGGGAGATGCTCAGAGGGCTGGAGAGAGGCTGAGGGAGCTGGGCTGGGTCAGCCTGGAGAAGAGAAGGCTGTGGGGGGACCTCATTGCAGCCTGCCAGTCCCTGAAGGGACCCCAGGAACAGGGGGGGAATGGGCTTGTTCAAGGGCAGAGCCTGGCAGGACAAGGGGGCTGGAGTGAAGCTGGAGGAGGGAAGGGGGAGAGGAGAGATTGGGGGGAAGTTGTGTGCAGAGAGAGTGGGGAGGGGCTGGAAGGGGCTGCCCAGAGAGGGGGTGGGTGTCCCGTCCCTCGGGGTGTCCAAGGCCAGGTTGGCTGTGGCCCTGGGCAACCTTGTGTAGCTCCAGGCCTGAGGTTGGTGTCCCTGCCTGTGGCAGGGGGTTGGAGCTCTGGGACCCTTGGGGTCCCTCCCAACCCAGCCCAGGCTGGGATTCCATGATTCTATGCTCACACCTCACCTGAAACATCTCACTGATTCCTTCTCCTGTCTGTGCTGATGTCTCAAAGTCACTAAAACATGTCACTAAGAGATCCCAGACACGATCAGCCTGCTGGGTCAGGAACATCAGGGATTGTAGGATGAATGATGGAGTGTCCCTCACCTTGTGGCACCAGGTTTGACCCCCAGCATGTCCCAGCTGTCCTTGCTGTTGCGGATCCTGCGGATGGCATCTGCCTGCTCCTTGGTGAAGCCCACCCCTACGCTGGAGGGGGGACGCTTCCCCCCGTTGTCACACAGGTCGATGATGGCAGAGTAAAAGGTCTGTGGGCACAGGGAGCAGTTAGGGACAAGGAACTGTCACCAAAGGAGGTGGTGGAGACTCAAAGAATCATGGAATCCCAGATTGGGCTGGGTTGGGAGGGACCCCAAGGGTCCCAGAGCTCCAACCCCCTGCCACAGGCAGGGACACCAACCTCAGGCCTGGAGCTACACAAGGTGGCCCAGGGCCCCAGCCAAACTGGCCTTGGACACCCCCAGGGACAGGACAGGGTCAGGCACAGGGAGGGCTCAGGCTTTGCAGGGGGATCAGTTTTGCTGTGGGGGGTGTGTGGGGCCCAGGGGATGAGGGGTTTGGGCACAAAGCCCCCTGTGTTGGCCTGAGCAGTCAGAAAACAGGGCAGTGAGGTGCTGTGCTGGACTGGGATGTGCTGGACTGGGCTGCACCTTCCTTTGCTGGACCACAGGACAAGGGGAATCATGGAATCCCAGATTGGGGGCTGGAGTGAAGCTGGAGGAGGGAAGGGGGAGAGGAGAGATTGGGGGGAAGTTGTGTGCAGAGAGAGTGGGGAGGGGCTGGAAGGGGCTGCCCAGAGAGGGGGTGGGTGCCCCGTCCCTGGGGGTGTCCAAGGCCAGGTTGGCTGGGACCCTGGGCAACCTTGTGTAGCTCCAGGCCTGAGGTTGGTGTCCCTGCCTGTGGCAGGGGGTTGGAGCTCTGGGACCCCTGGGGTCCCTCCCAGTCCATCCCAGTCTGGGATTCCATGGTTCCTCCCCTCTCCTCAGCCAGGAGATGGGCACAAGGGTGCAGAGCTGGGCAGATGGGAGGGAAGGAGCTGTGGCTGTTGTGGGTCCCCAACCCAAAGGCCAGGGGGCAGCTCTTGTCCCCCCTGTTCCAGCACCGTGGGGAAACCCACCCCCCAAGCCCAGCCCTGCTCCTCAGCAGGGGGATGGGATGGGACCCCTGGGCCACCTTGTGTAGCTCCAGGCCTGAGGTTGGTGTCCCTGCCTGTGGCAGGGGGTTGGAGCTCTGGGACCCTTGGGGTCCCTCCCAACCCAGCCCAGTCTGGGATTCCATGATTCTATGCTCAAACCTCACCTGAAACATCTCATTGATTCCTTCTCCTGTCTGTGCTGATGTCTCAAAGTAGAGGAAGCCCCTGCTCTCTGCCCAGAGCCGCCCCTCGCTCTCATCCACGCTCCGGTGCTTGGTGCAGTCGATCTAGAACAGGAGAAAAGGCAAGAGAGGAGAGCTCAGCTGGGTCTGCACAGGAGTCAGGGGCCTGCCTGGCTGGGAAGGCTGTTTCTATATCCTGCAGGCATGGTAAGAAAGCAAGAAATATTCAAGTGAAAAGGCTTTTGAGGGTTTATCTGGTCCAGAAACGATGTCACCTCTACTTGCTCCCTGCCTGGATGCTGTGTGGCCACCACGTTCTCACTCTGGCTCTTAGAAACTCATCCCTACAGCCTAATGGCACTTTTCTTGCTGCAGCTGGAGCTCAGCAGCTTGGGCTGAGGCTGGGAACATGAGCCCTGAGGGATGGAGATCAGGACTGGACCACAAGCTGGCTCCACACATCAGCCCAGTTCCTCACCACAACCCAGAATCCCAGAGTCACCAGGGCTGGAATAGCCCTTGAAGCTCCTGGAGTCCAACCATCCCTGTCCTGTGCTGAGCCAGATCTCTCAGCACCTCATCTCCCCTCTGTTCAACACCCCCAGGGCTGGGGACTCAGCCCCCTCCCTGGGCAGCCTGTGCCACAGCCCCACAACTCTGCCAGGGAAGAACTTTGCCCTCCCAGCTGAGCTGCCCCTGCCCTGGCACAGCTTGAGCCCATTGCCCCTTGGCCCATCTCCTGTCCCCTGGCTGAAGAGACCCTGGCCCACCTCTCTGCACCCTCCTGGCAGGGCAGGGGAGGGGGATGGGGAGAAGGGCTCCCCTCAGCCTCCTCTTCTCCAGGCTCAACACCCCCAGCTCCCTCAGCTGCTCCTCAGAGGATTTGCCCTCCAGCCCCTTCCCCAGCCTGGTTGCCCTTCTCTGCACTGGCTCCAGGACCCCCATGTCCTTCT
Organism: Laterallus jamaicensis coturniculus; assembly: GCA_022605575.1. Classification (NCBI taxonomy): domain Eukaryota; kingdom Metazoa; phylum Chordata; class Aves; order Gruiformes; family Rallidae; genus Laterallus; species Laterallus jamaicensis. Next base: position 144,086 of record JAKCOX010000227.1, on the reverse strand, counting down.
GATGCTGAGGAGCCCAGAACTGGACCCAGCTCAGTGTCACCTGCAAACTGGCTGAGGGAACATCCAATCCCTTCATCCAGGTCACTGAGAAAGCTGTTGAACAGAGCTGGACCCAGCACTGAGCCCTGGGGGACACCACTCCTGACCGGCCTCCAGCTGGATTTGGCTCCATTCCCCCATTTGGGCCAGTTTCTAACCCAGCTGAGGGTCCCCCTGTCCAGCCCAGTGGCAGCCAGTTTCTCAGTCAAAATGCTGTGAACCCGTTTCCCCATCCAAACCCATCTCCCCACCACAACCCATCTCCCCACCACAACCCAACTCCCCAGCACAACCCAGCTCCCCAGCACAACCCAGCTCCCCACCACAACCCATCACAACCCATCACAACCCAGCTCTCCACCACAACCCAAGTCCCCATCACAACTCATCTTCCCACCACAACCCAACCCACCACCACAACCTACCTCCCGAACACAACCCACCCCCCTACCCCACCGCATCTCCCCATCACAACTCATCTCCCCACCACAACCCAGCTCCCCACCACAACCCAGCTCCAACCCAGCTCCCCACCACAACCCATTTCCCCACCACAACCCATCTCCTCACCACAACCCACCTTCCCACCACAACCCATTTCGCCACCACAACCCAGCTCTCCATCACAACCCATCTCCCCATCACAACCCAACCCCTCACCACAACCTACCTCCCCACCACAACTCAACTCTCCACCACAACCCATTTTCCCATCACAACCCATTTTCCCACCACAACCCAGCTCCTCACCACAACCCATCTCCCCACCACAACCCAGCTCCAACCCAGCTCCCCACCACAACCCATTTCCCCATCACAAACCATCTCCCCACCACAACCCATCTCCTCACCACAACCCAGCTCCCCATAACAACCCATCCCCCCACCACAACCCATCTCACCACAACCCAGCTCCCCATAACAACCCATCTCCCCACCACAACCCATCTCCCCACCACAACCCATCTCCCCACCCCAACCCATCTCCCCACCACAACCCATCTCCCCACCACAACCCATCTCCCCACCACAACCCATTTCCCCATCACAATCCATCTCCCCATCACAAACCATCTCCCCACCACAACCCATTTCCCCATCACAAACCATCTCCTCACCAGAACCCAACCCCCCACCCCACCCCACCTCCCCAGCCCACCTTGTTTGCACAGACAACGCAGACCACGTTCTCCATGTTCCCATGGGGACCCAGCTCCTGCTTCATCTCAGCCAGCCACGCATCCAGGGCATCAAAAGACTCCTTCTGGCCCACATCATAGACCAGGATAACCCCCTGGGTGTCCTTGTAGAACTCATTCCTCACCTGTGGGGACAAAGGCAGGGCCACCTGGGGCTCACCTCTTCAGTTCTGGGATAAAAATCTCATCTCTGATGACATGGGGGAAGCCCAAGAACACCCTGAGCACCCTGCCCACCAAGTACTCACCTCCACACAAAAGAGCATGGACACACAACAGCAGACAAGGTCTCAGACCAACTCCTGGGGAGAATGGAAGGTTTGGGAATCAACCAAGACACCAATGTGCATCCCTGTGCGTGAGGTAGAAGAGAGCAAGGATCCAGGGCCAACACTGGGTAGACTGTACATCTGTCCAGCTGCTGAAGGGATCTGCAGGACATCTGTCTGTGTGTGAGGGGGTCTGTACCAGCAGCTGGAGCAGGGCTGCAGCCTCAGGGGCTTTGTATGCCCAGTGCCAGCAACCAGAGAGACTGAGGATCCCCAGGACTGTGGCTGGATGAGGCTCTGAGGTCAGCTGCAGGATGGGGGTTGGATGAGAACAGACTGTTTCAGTTGGATGGGACCTGGAATGTTCACCCAGGGCAACTGCCCAACTGCTCCAGGGCTGCCCAACAGTCACAGCCTCTTACTAAAGGCTGGGTGAGCTGGGGCTGGAAAGACTGGGTGAGCTGGGGCTGGAAAGGCTGGGTGAGCTGGGGATGGGAAGGCTGGGTGAGCTGGGGCTGGAAAGACTGGGTGAGCTGGGACTGGAAAGGCTGGGGCTGGAAAGGCTGGGTGAGCTGGGACTGGAAAGGCTGGGTGAGCTGGGACTGGAAAGGCTGGGTGAGCTGGGGCTGGAAAGACTGGGTGAGCTGGAGCTGGAAAGACTGGGTGAGCTGGGCCTGGAAAGGCTGGGTGAGCTGGGGCTGGAAAGACTGGGTGAGCTGGGACTGGAAAGGTTGAGTGAGCTGGGACTGGAAAGGCTGGGTGAGCTGGGGCTGGAAAGGTTGAGTGAGCTGGGGCTGGAAAGGCTGGGTGAGCTGGGACTGGAAAGGCTGGGTGAGCTGGGACTGGAAAGGCTGGGTGGGCTGGGACTGGAAAGGCTGGGTGAGCTGGGGCTGGAAAGGCTGGGTGAGCTGGGGCTGGAAAGGCTGGGTGAGCTGGGGCTGGAAAGGCTGGGTGAGCTGGGACTGGAAAGGCTGGGTGAGCTGGGACTGGAAAGGCTGGGTGAGCTGGGACTGGAAAGGCTGGATGAGCTGGGACTGGAAAGACTGGGTGAGCTGGGGCTGGAAAGACTGGGTGAGCTGGGGCTGGAAAGACTGGGTGAGCTGGGACTGGAAAGGCTGGGTGAGCTGGGACTGGAAAGGCTGGGTGAGCTGGGACTGGAAAGGCTGGGTGAGCTGGGACTGGAAAGGCTGGGTGAGCTGGGACTGGAAAGACTGGGTGAGCTGGGACTGGAAAGGTTGAGTGAGCTGGGACTGGAAAGGCTGGGTGAGCTGGGGCTGGAAAGGCTGGGTGAGCTGGGACTGGAAAGACTGGGTGAGCTGGGACTGGAAAGACTGGGTGAGCTGGGGCTGGAAAGACTGGGTGAGCTGGGACTAGAAAGGCTGGGTGAGCTGGGACTGGAAAGGCTGGATGAGCTGGGACTGGAAAGACTGGGTGAGCTGGGGCTGGAAAGACTGGGTGAGCTGGGGCTGGAAAGGTTGAGTGAGCTGGGACTGGAAAGGTTGAGTGAGCTGGGACTGGAAAGGCTGGGTGAGCTGGGACTGGAAAGGCTGGGTGAGCTGGGACTGGAAAGGCTGGGTGAGCTGGGACTGGAAAGACTGGGTGAGCTGGGACTGGAAAGACTGGGTGAGCTGGGGCTGGAAAGACTGGGTGAGCTGGGACTGGAAAGACTGGGTGAGCTGGGACTGGAAAGGTTGAGTGAGCTGGGACTGGAAAGGTTGAGTGAGCTGGGACTGGAAATGCTGGGTGAGCTGGAGATGGAAAGACTGGGTGAGCTGGGGCTGTTCAGCCTGGAGAGAAGAGCCTGAGAGGGGATCTGATCACTGGGGATCAAGAGCTGAAGGGTGGGACCCAGGGGGCCATGGGCAGCCTCTGCTCAGTGTCTGTGGGGACAGGACAAGGGGGGATGGGCTCAAGTTGGAGCCCAGGGAGTTCCCCCCAATGTGGGGCAGAACTTCTTGCCAGTGAGGGTGAGGGAGCCCTGGGCCAGGCTGCCCAGGGGGTGTGGAGTCTCCTTCTCTGGAGAGATCCCAGCCCCTGTCCTAGGGACCCTGCTTTGGCAGTGGGTTGCACCCCAGGGGCTCTGGATTTGATGGGTGGGCTGTTCAGTGGGTCAGGAACTGGCTGGCTGGTCACTTCCAGGGGGTGGTGGGCAATGGCTCCAGTGCAGAGGGAAGCTGGTGACAAGCAGAGTTCCTCAGGGGTCTGTGCTGGGACCAGTCCTGTTCAATGTCTTTATTAATGGTACTGACAGGAGGATCAAGCACACCCTCAGCAGGTTTGCTGGTGGCACCAAGCTGGGTGGGGAAGTTGAGGTGCTGGAGGGATTGGGATGCCATCCAGAGGGACTTGGACAGGCTGGAGAAGTGAAGGGCCCAGGGGAACCTCATGAGGTTCAACAAAGCCCAGGGCAGGGTCCTGCCCCTGGGTGGGACACCCCCCGTTATCCATCCGGGTCAGGAGATGATGGGCTGGAGAGCAGCCCTGAGGGAAAGGACTTGGGGGGACTCGTGGGGGAGAAGCTGGACATGAGCCACCAATGTGCATCTGCAGCCCACAAGGCCAACCCCATCCTGGGCTGCATCCCCAGCAGTGTGGGCAGCAGATGGAGAGAGGGGATTCTGCCCCCTGCTCTGCTCTGCTCTGGGGAGACCTCACCTGCAGGGCTGGGTCCAGCTCTGGAGCCCTCAGCACAAGGAGGACAGGGACCTGTTGGAGAGGGGCCAGAGGAGCCACAAACATGATCCAAGGGCTGGAGCAGCTCTGCTGGGAAGCCAGGCTGGGAGAGCTGGGCTGGGTCAGCCTGGAGAAGAGAAGGCTCCAGGGGGACCTTAGAGCCCCTTCCAGTCCCTGAGAGGTGCCTGGAGGAAGCTGGGGAAGAACTGTTCCCCAGGGCAGGGAGTGATGGGATGAGGGGGGATGGGTTAAACTGGAACAGGGGAGATTTGGGGTGGGTGTTAGGAAGAAGCTCTTCCCTCTGAGGGTGGTGGGACCCTGGCCCAGGTTGCCCAGAGAGGTGGGGGAGGCCCCATCCTTGGAGACATTCAAGGTCAGGGTGGATGGGGCTCTGAGCACCCTGCTCTAGTGAAGATGTCCCTGCTCACTGCAGGGTGGCACTGGGTGGGCTCTAAAGGGCCCTTCCCACCCAACACATTCCCATCCCTGGAGACATTCAAGGTCAGGTTGGACAGGACTCTGGGCTGGTTGAAGATGTCCCTGCCCATGGCAGGGGGTTGGACTAGATGGGCTTTAAGGTGCCTTCCCTGGAAAAGGGGGGATTTAGGTTGCACTGGGTGGGCTCTAAAGGTCCCTTCCAACCCAACATTCCCATCCCTGGAGACACCCAAGGTCAGGCTGGATGGGGCTCTGAGCACCCTGCTCTAGTGAAGATGTCCCTGCTCACTGCAGGGTGGCACTGGGTGGGCTCTAAAGGTCCCTTCCCACCTTATATACAGTCAGTGATTCTATATTTCACTTGGAAGGGACCTACAGATCCTCTATCCACCTGCAGGTGTTTCACAGCACTTTGCTCATGACATTAGGATGCCAAACAGCCCAGGTAAGTTCCAGAAATTTCCCAATCCCTAAATTTAAGCCCAAGATAAGCAGATTCACCAGGAGAACCTTTGAAACAGGCCTTGCAATGTGAGTGGTAAAGCAGCCCAAGCTTGCACTTGTGCTTTAGGAGCAAGTTGCTGTGTCTTAGGTGTCTGTGGCAGGAAAGAAGAGGGTGCATTGTAGTGGAGAAAGCTCTTTAAGTAATAGATTTCCAAGTTTCCCAACCCCAACCCCAATTTGAGGCAGCAATGGGGTACAGGGAAAGGTGCCCAACACTTTGTGACCCAGTGATGTGGTGCCCAGAGTCAGCTCTGCCTTACCTCATAGAAGAAGGGATGCCCTGCCATGTCAAAGATGTTCACCTTGATCTCTCTGTCTCTGACCTGCACTCTGAAAGGAGAGGTGGGAAACGTTTGAGAAGGTTCTAGTTCAGCTCCTAAACAGGCTCTGCCCTTGCAGGAACACCCCTTAACTTCTGCCAACCCTCTGTGGAGGAAGAGTAGGGTGATCAGGGCCAGAATAACCAGCATGAAGTTTGAATTCCAGGTTGGAATGGCCAGAAAACTGCCCCTGGAGCTGGTCAGAGGAGGAGCCCAGCACCAACTCTGGATATAACATGATATTGGGCAGCTCCCCTACCAGAGGGAGGCTAATTATGCAGATTATCTTCTCATTAAAAGGAGAAACACAGATTATACCATGGAAACGAACCAGCCTTGGCAGAGCCAAGTCACTCAGGAGCAGAGGAAGGTGGGTCAACCCCCTCAGTGCATCTTCCCTCTGCCCCCATGGAGACTAGCAGCACCCCTAGTGCTTCACCCAGCCCCTGGCAGCCCCCCCCAGGCCCTGTTTGTGGGTGCTCCTGGGTCTGCACTGTGCAGGTACTTACTTGGTGACGCCGTAGTCGATGCCGATGGTCGCCAGGTATTTGGGGACAAACCTCTTCTCACAGTAACGCTTTATAATGCAGCTCTGGGGGAAAGGGAGAGGGTTGAAACTCACTGGGAAGGTATTGGACAGCCCAACACATCAACAGCCTGCAGCACTACAGCCTGGGGGCAAAGCTGTCAGGCAGAGAAGGAGCCACCTTGGAGCAAGTCCCTGCCAGCACTTGCAGAGCCCGTGGAGAGAGACAGAGACACTGACATCATAGAATTGTAGGGGTTGGAAGGGACCTGGAGAGCTCCTGGGGTCCAACCCCCCTGCCAAAGCAGCTCCCCAGCTCATACTGCACAGGTCGGTGTCCAGATGGGGCTGGAATCTCTCCAGAGAAGGAGACTCCACCACCTCCCTGGGCAGCCTGTCCCAGGGCTCCCTCACCCTCACTGGGGAAAAGTTCCTCCCCATGTTGGGGTGGAACTTCCTGGGCTCCAATTTGCAGCCATTGCCCCTTGTCCTGTCCCCACAGACACTGAAAAGGGGCTGGCCAATTCCCCCTGCACCCCATGCTTCAGATATTGATAAACATTGATTAGGTCCCCCCTCAGTCTTCTCTTCTCAAGGCTGAAGAGTCCCAACTTACTCAGCCTTTCCTCCCAGGGGAGATGCTCCAGGCCCTTCAGCATCTCCATAGCCCTTCTCTGGACAGGACCCAGCTGGGGCCTCCCCAGGGCAGAGCAGAGAGGGACAATCCCCTCCCTGTCCCTGCTGCCACCCCTCTGCTGATGGAGCCCAGGATCCCATCGCCCTTCCCAGCTCCCAGAGCCACTGCTGGCTCAGGGGGAGTTTCTCACCCCCCATGACACCCAGGTCCTTCTCACAGGGCTGCTCCCCAGGAGCTCTTCTCCCAGTCTGTATCTGTGGCTGGGATCCCTCAGCCCAAGCACAACCCCTGACACTTGGCAGTGTTGAACCTCATCAGGTTGCCCCAGACCCATCTTTCCAGCCTGGCAAGATCCCTCTGGATGGCTCCTTTCCTTCTAGGGTGAAAGGGCAGTGACAGGGCAGTGACAGGGCAGTGACAGGGCAGTGATAGGGCAGTGACAGGACAGTGACAGGGCAGTGACAGTGCAGGGAAAGGGCAGTGACAGGGCAGTGAAAGGGCAGTGAAAGGGCAGTGACAGGGCAGTGACAGGGCAGGGAATGGGCAGTGACAGGGCAGTGACAGGGCAGTGACAGGGCAGGGAAAGGGTAGGGAAAGGGCAGTGAAAGGGCAGTGAAAGGGCAGTGACAGGGCAGGGAAAGGGCAGTGACAGGGCAGTGACAGGGCAGTGACACGGCAGTGACAGGGCAGTGACAGGGCAGTGACAGGGCAGTGAAAGGGCAGTGACAGGGCAGTGACAGGCCAGTGAAAGGGCAGTGATAGGGCAGTGACAGGGCAGTGACAGGGCAGTGACAGGGCAGTGAAAGGGCAGTGACAGGGCAGGGAAAGGGCAGTGAAAGGGCAGTGACAGGGCAGTGACAGGGCAGTGACAGGCCAGTGAAAGGGCAGTGACAGGGCAGTGACAGGGCAGTGAAAGGGCAGTGAAAGGGCAGTGACAGGGCAGTGACAGGCCAGTGAAAGGGCAGTGACAGGGCAGTGAAAAGGCAGTGACAGAGCAGTGAAAGGGCAGTGAAAGGGCAGTGATAGGGCAGTGACAGGGCAGTGACAGGGCAGTGACAGGGCAGTGACAGGGCAGTGAAAGGGCAGTGACAGGGCAGGGAAAGGGTAGGGAAAGGGCAGTGACAGGGCAGTGACAGGGCAGTGACAGGGCAGTGACAGGGCAGTGAAAGGGCAGTGACAGGGCAGGGAAAGGGTAGGGAAAGGGCAGTGACAGGGCAGTGACAGGGCAGTGACAGGGCAGTGACAGGGCAGGGAAAGGGCAGTGAAAGGGCAGTGACAGGGCAGTGACAGGGCAGTGACAGGGCAGTGAAAGGGCAGTGACAGGGCAGTGAAAGGGCAGTGACAGGGCAGTGACAGGGCAGTGAAAGGGCAGTGACAGGGCAGTGACAGGGCAGTGACAGGGCAGTGATAGGGCAGTGACAGGGCAGTGACAGGGCAGTGACAGGGCAGTGATAGGGCAGTGACAGGGCAGTGAAAGGGCAGGGAAAGGGTAGGGAAAGGGCAGTGAAAAGGCATTGAAAGGGCAGTGACAGAGCAGTTTTGAGGGTGCCTGGCAGAAGCCAAGGCCCGGCCACCTCAGGCCTACATCTCCTTACCAAACCCAGCAGGGCAGGCGGCTGGGGAGGAGAAACCCCCTCCTGGCAGAAGCACCGGGTCTCTGGCCCCTGGAGGAGGACGGAGGCCGCCCTAAAGCCGACCCTGGCGCAGCTGGGGGAGGGGATCTCCCCGGCCCAGTCCCCTGAGGCCGGGCTCGGCCCTCCCTGGCCCCGGGCGCTGCACTATGGCCTCTGGAGCGGGGAATGGGCGGATCACGGAGCTTCCCTCCCCGCAAGGAGGCTCCGCAGGGACCCTGCCCGCCCGCAAAGCCCCGCCCGGGGCCTACGGGTCTGAGGAGGCCGCTGAGAGAGGAGGCCGCCATGACACCCGTCGCTATGACAACCGCCGCCATGACACCCGCCACCACCCTCCAGGCCAGCCCCACACACACACAAGCCCCGCCTCCTTGAACACGCAGCCAATAGGAAGCAGCGTTCGCTGCGAAGCCCCGCCCCATCGTCAGCTGTCAGTCCTCGGCTTGCCCCACCTCCCTCATCACTCCTCACGGAACGAGCGGCTCCTGATTGGTTCCCGCCTAAAGGCGCAGCGACCAATCCTGCAACGTCTACAGCTGAAGCTGGCTCCCTATTGGCTAGGTGGCCTGCCAGACAAGGCCCGCCCGCCAATCGCATCGCCTCACCTTGCCCACCTCCGCGTTGCCCATGGAGATGACTTTAATCCGCAGCGATTTCCGCGTCTCCTTCCGCTTCGGCGGGTTCGCTTCCATGGCGGGGCCGGGCCGGCCGGGGCCGCTCTCGGCTGAGGCGCTTGAAGAAGCGAATGGAGCGATCGCAGCGGACCCGGGGCCGCCTTACCGCGCCGCCCCTCTGTTCTCGCGAGATTTCCCCCGCACCCCCGCCTTCCCCTTTGCCTCAGGCGGCAAATCTCGCGAGATTAGGAGGGGCCGCGGGCACCGTTACCGGCCGCCAGGGGGGGGGCGCTGAGGCCGCGGCCCTGCCCGGCCTGGGGGGGGCGCTGAGGTGGGGGGACAGGAGGGATGGGCCCGGGGGGGGAGGGGGGGGACAGGGGGCTGGAGAGCTGCTGGGGAGAAGGACCTGGGGCTGTTGGGTGACTGGGACTGCCCAGGAGCCAGCAGTGTGCCCGGGGGGCCAGGAAGGCCAAGGGCATCCTGGCTTGTGTCAGAGCCAGCGTGGCCACAGGGCCAGGGCAGGGATTGTGCCCCTGGGCTGGGCACTGGGGAGGCTGCACCTCCAGTGCTGGGGCCAGTTATAGCATCCCAGACTGGGCTGGGTTGGGAGGGACCCCAAGGGTCCCAGAGCTCCAACCCCCTGCCACAGGCAGGGACACCAACCTCAGGCCTGGAGCTACACAAGGTTGCCCAGGGCCCCAGCCAACCTGGCCTTGGACACCCCCAGGGACGGGGCACCCACCCCCTCTCTGGGCAGCCCCTTCCAGCCCCTCCCCACTCTCTCTGCACACAACTTCCCCCCAATCTCTCCTCTCCCCCTTCCCTCCTCCAGCTTCACTCCAGCCCCCCTCTAATCCATCCCCAGTTCTGGGCTCCTCAGCATCAGAAGGACATGGGGGTCCTGGAGCCAGTGCAGAGAAGGGCAACCAGGCTGGGGAAGGGGCTGGAGGGCAAATCCTCTGAGGAGCAGCTGAGGGAGCTGGGGGTGTTGAGCCTGGAGAAGAGGAGGCTGAGGGGAGCCCTTCTCCCCATCCCCCTCCCCTGCCCTGCCAGGAGGGTGCAGAGAGGTGGGCCAGGGTCTCTTCAGCCAGGGGACAGGAGATGGGCCAAGGGGCACTGGGCTCAAGCTGTGCCAGGGCAGGGGCAGCTCAGCTGGGAGGGCAAAGTTCTTCCCTGGCAGAGTTGTGGGGCTGTGGCACAGGCTGCCCAGGGAGGGGGCTGAGTCCCCAGCCCTGGGGGTGTTGAACAGAGGGGAGATGAGGTGCTGAGAGATCTGGGGCAGCACAGGACAGGAATGGTTGGACTCCAGGAGCTTCAAGGGCTTTTCCAACCTTGGGATGCTGGGTGTTTCCCTCCCTAGCCTAGCTGGGTCCCTGCAGGGGCCAGAATGGGATGGACTGGGGAAGGTGGGCACAATGCACCTCCCAGGCTTTTTGAGGGATTCTGGGAGGTCCAGTCTTGGTTAGAAGCTGTTGGGGGTGGGTGTTGAATCAGGCCCTCCTTGAGGGTGTCCCCCTCACAATGCAGGTTATCCAGGGGAGGATGTTGCTGGTTGCTGAGACAGGTGGCCTTAGGTGACACAAGAGCTGGCAGTGGCTCCATGGCACCCCAAGACATCCCTCTGTGGGGGCTAGCCTGGGCCAGGGGCCCCTCATTGGAAATAACCTCTTTCATTTCTCCTTTTAGCTCAGCAAGATCCTGTTGAGAAGGGGAACTTTGCATCATGTTTCGAAGACGAGGTACCAGGAGGGGGGCACAGCAGCTCCACAGCCTCCCAGTTACCTAGTGTGGGTGACAGGTGTGAGACAGGGGAACTCCTGATTGATGGGAAGGATGCATTCCCTGTGGGAATTGGTTCCTAGGGAATACTGAGGCTGCCTTCCTGGGGGATCACATCCATCTTCCCCTGTGGAGAGAGGCTGAGGGAGCTGGGCTGGGTCAGCCTGGAGAAGAGAAGGCTGTGGGGGGACCTCATTGCAGCCTGCCAGTCCCTGAAGGGACCCCAGGAACAGGAGGGGAATGGGCTTGTTCAAGGGCAGAGCCTGGCAGGACAAGGGGGCTGGAGTGAAGCTGGAGGAGGGAAGGGGGAGAGGAGAGATTGGGGGGAAGTTGTGTGCAGAGAGAGTGGGGAGGGGCTGGAAGGGGCTGCCCAGAGAGGGGGTGGGTGCCCCGTCCCTGGGGGTGTCCAAGGCCAGGTTGGCTGGGGCCCTGGGCAACCTTGTGTAGCTCCAGGCCTGAGGTTGGTGTCCTTGCCCTTCAGCATCTCCTCAGCCTCCTCTGGACTCTCTCCAGGAGATCCCTGTCCTTTTGATCCCAGGGAGCCCAGCACTGGACACAACACTCCAGCTGGGGCCTGAGCAGGGCAGAGCAGAGGGGGAGGATCCCCTCCTGTCACCTGCTGCCCACACTCCTCCTGATGCCCCCAGGATCCCATTGTCTCTCTCAGCCCCAGGGCACACTGCTGGCTCATGGCCACCCTGTCACCCCCCAGCACCCCCAGGTCCTTCTCCACAGAGCTCCTCTCCAGCAGCTCCCCCCCAGCCTGTCCTGATTCCAGCAGTTCTTCCTCCCCAGGGGCCAGACTCTCCACTTGCTGGTGTTGAACCCCAGCTGGTGTCTCCCTGCCCAGCTCTCCAGCCTGGCCAGGGCTCTGGATGGCAGCGCTGTGTCCTGCCTGGCACCCACCCCTCCCAGCTCTGGAGCATCAGGCCCTGGAGTGTGTGTATTATGGACTGGAGACATTGTCTGTCGAGTTCTCAACACCCCTTCTGGCTTCCTCCAGCCTGGCTGCTTTCTGACAGGTCTGTTGTGGGCTGTTTGAGACCTTCAGCCTCATTATCTGCCCTCATCAATCTTTTCCAGAAGATTCCTGCTGTTATCCATCTCTGGGATGTTTTATGGCTCCAGCTCTGTTCTTCATCTTAGTGTCACCTTATCTTCAGCTCTGTTATCTTGGGGTTTGTTCTTCATCTTCCCACTCTCTAGCTGGGTGATGAAACCCTCTCCTCTCTGCCAGTTTGAGCTGATTCCTTTAACCCTTCCACTGCTGCTCCCATGCTTCCATGCATCCCTGGTCATACAGATCTTAATTGATTCTTACAAACCCACCAGCTCATTTGGTGACCTCAACCCTTCCACCTTGACATGCTGCTGGGGACACCTCTGAGCAGCTCCTTGCTTTGGTCTGGGGTGCTATCCCCTCTCCCAAAAACCATCAGGGACCCAACCTGCACAGCAGCAGTGTAGGAACAGGGTGGCCATTCCCAGCTCCATGCAGGAAGCACGATCCCAGCACTCTGAGAGAGGTGGGCTTGGGGTTTCCTTGGGGCTTTTCACCCTGGGCCAAACATGAGCCCTGGGCCAGGCTGTCCAGGGGGGTTTGGGGTCCCCATCCCTGCAGAGATCCCAGCCCTTGTCCTAGGGACCCTGCTTTGGCAGGGGGTTGCACCCCAAGGGCTCTGGGGGGCCCTTCCAGCCCCTACAGCTCTGGGATGCTGTGTCCTTCAGGTTGGGAGAGTGGAGAAAGAAGGTTTTGGGGGGATTCTCTTTTGTTCCCCACTTTATTTTGTGATCCCTCTGTGGGGTTTTGCTCTGGGTTGGGAGGAGCAGAGACCCATGGGGAGGAGCAGAGCCCCTTTTGGGGAGGAGCAGAGACCCTTTGGGAGGAGCAGAGCCCCTTGGGGAGGAGCAGAGCCCCTTTTGGGGAGGAGCAGAGACCCTTGGGGATCAGCAGAGCCCCTTGGGGAGGAGCAGAGCCCCTTGGGGAGGAGCAGAGCCCCTTGGGGAGCAGCAGAGACCCTTTGGGAGGAACAGAGCCCCTTTTGGGGAGGAGCAGAGATCCTTGGGGAGGAGCAGAGCCCCTTGGGGAGGAGCAGAGCCCCTTGGGGAGCAGCAGAGACCCATGGGGAGGAGCAGAGCCCCTTGGGGAGGAGCAGAGCCCCTTGGGGAGCAGCAGAGACCCATGGGGAGGAGCAGAGCCCCTTGGGGAGGAGCAGAGCCCCTTTTGGGAGGAGCAGAGCCCCTTGGGGAGGAGCAGAGACCCTTGGGGAGGAGCAGAGACCCTTTTGGGAGGAGCAGAGACCCATGGGGAGGAGCAGAGCCCCTTTTGGGAGGAGCAGAGCCCCTTTGGGAGGAGCAGAGCCCCCTTGGGGAGGAGCAGAGCCCCCTTGGGGAGGAGCAGAGCCCCCTTGGGGAGGAGCAGAGCCCCTTTTGGGAGGAGCAGAGCCCCTTTGGGAGGAGCAGAGCCCCTTTTGGGAGGAGCAGACCCTCTTTTGGGAGGAGCAGAGCCCCTTGGGGAGGAATAGAGCCCCTTTGGGGGGAGCAGAGCCCCTTTTGGGAGGAGCAGAGCCCCTCGGGGAGGAGCAGAGCCCCTTTGGGAGGAGCAGAGCCCCTTGGGGATCAGCAGAGCCGCTTGGGGAGGAGCAGAGCCCCTTGGGGAGCAGCAGAGACCCATGGGGAGGAGCAGAGCCCCTTTTGGGAGGAGCAGAGACCCATGGGGAGGAGCAGAGCCCCTTTTGGGAGGAGCAGAGCCCCTTGGGGAGGAGCAGAGCCCCTTTGTGGGGAGCAGAGCCCCTTTTGGGAGGAACAGACCCTCTTTTGGGAGGAGCAGAGCCCCTTGGGGAGGAATAGAGCCCCTTTGGGGGGAGCAGAGCCCCTTTTGGGAGGAGCAGAGCCCCTCGGGGAGGAGCAGAGCCCCTTTTGGGAGGAGCAGAGCCCCTCGGGGAGGAGCAGAGCCCCTTGGGGAGGAGCAGAGCCCCTTTTGGGGAGGAGCAGAGCCCCTCGGGGAGGAGCAGAGCCCCTTTTGGGGGGAGCAGAGACCCATGGGAGGAGCAGAGCCCTTTTGGGAGGAACAGAGTCCCTCGGGGAAGAACACAGCCCCTTGGGAAGGAAGAGAGCCCCCTTGGGGAGGAGCAGAGCCCCTTGGGGAGGAGCAGAGCCCCTCAGGGGGGAGCAGAGCCCCTTTGGGAGGAACAGAGCCCCTTGGGGAGGAGCAGAGCCCCTTGGGGAGGAGCAGAGCCCTTTTGGGAGGAGCAGAGCCCCTTTTGGGAGGAACAGACCCTCTTATGGGAAGAGCAGAGACCCATGGGGAGGAGCAGAGCCCCTTGGGGAGGAGCAGAGCCCCTTTTGGGGAGGAGCAGAGCCCCGTTTGGGAGCAGCAGAGCCCCTTTGGGAGGAGCAGAGCCCCTTTTGGGAGGAGCAGAGCCCCTTTTGGGAGGGGCAGAGCCCCTCGGGGAGGAGCAGAGCCCCTTGGGGAGCAGCAGAGCCCCTTTTGGGGAGGAGCAGAGCCCCTCTGAGCCTGGCAGGAGGATGAGGGGGGAGGTTTAGCACCTCAGTGTGGAGGGCTCCCAGCAGCCCTGCTGTGACTTCCAGGCTCCAGGTCTGGTCACAGCCACCAGGCCAGCAGCTTTAGGGGTGTCTAAACAACAGCCCAGTCCTGAGTACAGCTCAGTGCTGCAATGATCCAGGTCACAGTGACAGCAATTCCACTAATTACACTCAAACAGGGCTAAGCTGTCATGTCTGGGAGTGCAAAGACTTCCAGGATCATGGATCTCAGGCATGGATACCTTTGGTCCTGCCAAGGGGGTTCTGCTCCTCCTCAAGGGGCTCTGCTCCTCCCCAGAGGGATCTGTTCCCCCCAAAAGGGCTCTGTGCCCCTCAAAAGGGCTCTGTTCCTCCCAAAGGGGCACCCACCCCCTCTCTGGGCAGCCCCTTCCAGCCCCTCCCCACTCTCTCTGCACACAACTTCCCCCAAATACCCAATTTGAACCTTTCCTCCTCCAGCTTTAACCCTGAGGGTCCTGGGTTTACTAAACCCCCTCAGTGTCACCATGGGGAGGTGGGAAGTGAGGGTTTCCTGGGGTCATAGAATCCCAGACTGGGCTGGACTGGGAGGGACCCCAAGGATCCCAGAGCTCCAACCCCCTGCCACAGGCAGGGACACCAACCTCAGGCCTGGAGCTACACAAGGTTGCCCAGGGCCCCAGCCAACCTGGCCTTGGACACCCCCAGGGACGGGGCACCCACCCCCTCTCTGGGCAGCCCCTTCCAGCCCCTCCCCACTCTCTCTGCACACAATTTCCCCCCAATATCCAATTTGAACCTTTCCTCCTCCAGCTTTAATCCTGAGGGTCCTGGGTTTACTAAACACCCTCAGTGTCACCATGGGAAGGTGGGATCCCCTCCCCTCATCCCAGTGAGGGTCTCCTGGGGTCATAGAATCCCAGCCAGGGCTGGGTTGGGAGGGACCCCAAGGGTCCCAGAGCTCCAACCCCCTGCCACAGGCAGGGACACCAACCTCAGGCCTGGAGCTACACAAGGTTGCCCAGGGCCCCATCCAACCTGGCCTTGGACACCCCCAGGGACGGGGCACCCACCCCCTCTCTGGGCAGCCCCTTCCAGCCCCTCCCCACTCTCTCTGCACACAACTTCCCCCCAATCTCAACCTTGCACATGTCCCCTGAGCATCCCTGGGACCTGCACAGCTTTGCTGGGCTTGGGGAGGAAGAGCTGCTGGTGCCTGGGCATGAGAGGGAGGGCGTGACTCAGTTTCCCCAATCCCTGAGTGGAGGAGTTCTGTCCCTAGACTCTCTGTTGGAGGAGAATAATCACTCATCTGGGCCCCAGGAGGTGTTGGGGATGGTCCTGTCACTGTCACAGTCCCCAGCACAAACTCAGAGCTTCCCCACAGACCTTTGGGGAGCTGCTCTGGGGCTCTGCAAGGGCTGGAGGTGTGGCAGGGTGTCCTCCCAGCTCAGCCCAGGGCATCAGGGAGACGTGCCTCAGGCTGGAGTGACCTGGGGACATGATGAGTCTTGGTGCTGGAACACACAGAACCACAGAGCTGTAGGGGTTGGGAGGGCCCCCCAGAGCCCCTGGGGTGCAACCCCCTGCCAAAGCAGGGTCCCTAGGACAGGGGCTGGAATCTCTCCAGAGAAGGAGACTCCACACCCCCTGGGCAGCCTGGCCCAGGGCTCCCTCACCCTCACTGGGGAAAAGTTCCTCCCCACATTGGGGGGGAACTCCCTGGGCTCCAACTTGAGCCCATCCCCCCTTGTCCTGTCCCCACAGACACTGAGCAGAGGCTGCCCATGGCCCCCTGGGTCCCACCCTTCAGCTCTTGATCCCCAGTGATCAGATCCCCTCTCAGGCTCTTCTCTCCAGGCTGAACAGCCCCAGCTCTCTCAGCCTTTCCTCCCAGGGGAGATGCTCCAGGCCCTTCAGCATCTCCTCAGCCTCCTCTGGACTCTCTCCAGGAGATCCCTGGCTGGTTGATCCCAGGGAGCCCAGCACTGGACACAACCCTCCAGCTGGGGCCTGAGCAGGGCAGAGCAGAGGGGGAGGATCCCCTCCTGTCACCTGCTGCCCACACTCCTCCTGATGCCCCCAGGATCCCATTGTCTCTCTCAGCCCCAGGGCACACTGCTGGCTCATGGCCACCCTGTCACCCCCCAGCACCCCCAGGTCCTTCTCCACAGAGCTCCTCTCCAGCAGCTCCCCCCCAGCCTGTCCTGATTCCAGCAGTTCTTCCTCCCCAGGGGCCAGACTCTCCACTTGCTGGTGTTGAACCCCAGCTGGTGTCTCCCTGCCCAGCTCTCCAGCCTGGCCAGGGCTCTGGATGGCAGCGCAGTGTCCTGCCTGGCACCCACCCCTCCCAGCTCTGGAGCATCAGGTACTTGCTGAGGGTGGGTGCTGTTCCCTCAGCAAGGTCAATGAAGATATTGAACAGGACTGGACCCATCACTGAGCCCTGGGGACACCACTGGTCACAGGGCTCCAGCCAGACTCTGCTCCACTGATCAGCACCCTCTGAGCTCAGCCTGACACCCAGTTCTCACCCCACCTCCCTGCCCACTCATCCATCCCATGCTCTCTCAGCTTTGCTCTCAGCATGTCATGGGAGACACACATGGGTGTGCAAGAGCTGGTACAAACACCCTGAGGCCATGGGGAGGGACCAGCTGTGGGGGGCTGACTGGGAGGTTTGGGGGGGGTCTGGGGTCCCCACCCTGGCCTGGGTGTGTGGGTGGGGAAGGGATGGGTGGCTCAGTGCTGGACACCCTGCTGCTGTTGCTGCAGCAGCTCGGTGGCCATGGAAACAGGAGAGCAGGGGGATGCAAGGAAGGAGGGAGCAGAGGGACAGGGATGGACATGCCTGACAAAGGAGGTGCCTGCAGCTCCTCATCCTTCCTCCTGGCAGCTCCTGCTGCTTCTGGGTCGATGCTTTCCCCCAGCACCCACCAGCCAGCTCCCTCTGAGCCATCCCTTCTCCCAGCACCCACCAGCCAGCTCCCTCTGAGCCATCCCAGAGAGGGATCCAGGGGCTCAACACTCTTGGGGTCCCACATGCCCACCCTACCCACCATGCTGAGTCCTAGGTGGGGGTGCAACCACCTGTCCCAAGAGCATCCCAGACCCCACATGGTTCGGTGTGCCCCCCCTTTTCCCCTGGCTGGTGGAGAGGTGAGGGGCTGGGTGGCTCCATGGCACTGGGGCAGTGGAGATGTGCTTGGATCCTCTGGGTGAGGCTGGAGCATGTTGGGGTCCCCGTTGGGGTTGAGGGGCAGTGCTGGCAGTGGGCAGGGTTTAACCCTTTGCACCATGAGCCACAAGGAGCCACGTGCTGGGGGTGCCCTGGACCCTTGTCCCAACCTCTTTGGACCCCTCCCAGCCCTGGGCAGGGTTGTCCATGTCCACCTTTGCCCTTTGATGACAGAGGTTCTGCTGAGCTTTTCCAGTGGCAGCAACTTCAGGGGTTAATAGCCAACCCTGTGTCTTTTGGGTGGGGGCTGGGGGGGCTCAGGGCTTCTTGATGCTGATGGGGGTATCCCCAGGTCCCCAAATTAGGACTCATTTCCAAAGCTATCATGATGACCACCATCACCCTTAGCAACAAGCTGATGGCTTCACAGTCCCCATGAGTAACAGCTCGAGGGTCCCTGGGCTGGGGCAGGGGTGGGGGGGGGTTGTCACCTCTTCTTCAGGCTCTTCCCTCAGCCCCAGCTTTTACTCTGAGCTCATTTCATTCACAACCAGAAGGACTTTGTGACTGCTCCTGGGGCTGGGGACTTTCAGGAGCCCCATCCTTCAGCCTGTGACTGCTGCCATGTCCCCTGGTCCCCTTGGGAACACAGCTCTTCCCGTGGCTTCTGCACCACCCAGGGAATCAGCAACAGAGATTAACTCCCCAAAATGGTTTAATTACAACTTCCTTCCCCTGTGAGGAGGCTCGTGAGGCACCAGCTATCACCTAATTACATGAGCCAACCTGGGGGCTTTGCTGAGTGGGAAGAGACACAGCAAGAGCATGGGGATGGGGGAGGTATGGAGCACCCTGGTGCCAGCACCTCTCTGGTCTCCTGGCCCTCCCTGGACAAGGTGCCCTGTCACCTCCAGCCTTGTTCTAAAATCACAGAATCCCAGACTGGGCTGGACTGGGAGGGACCCCAAGGGTCCCAGAGCTCCAACCCCCTGCCACAGGCAGGGACACCAACCTCAGGCCTGGAGCTACACAAGGTGGCCCAGGGCCCCATCCAAACTGGCCTTGGACACCCCCAGGGACAGGACAGGGTCAGGCACAGGAAGGGCTCAGGCTTTGCAGGGGGATCAGTTTTCCTGTGGGGGGTGTGTGGGGCCCAGGGGATGAGGGGTTTGGGCACAAAGCCCCCTGTGTTGGCCTGAGCAGTCAGAAAACAGGGCAGTGAGGTGCTGTGCTGGACTGGGATGTGCTGGACTGGGCTGCACCTTCCTTTGCTGGACCACAGGAGAAGGGGGATCATAGAATCCCAGACTGGGATGGACTGAGAGGGACCCCAAGGGTCCCAGAGCTCCAACCCCCTGCCACAGGCAGGGACACCAACCTCAGGCCTGGAGCTACACAAGGTTGCCCAGGGCCCCAGCCAACCTGGCCTTGAACACCCCCAGACACGGGGCACCCACCCCCTCTCTGGGCAGCCCCTTCCAGCCCCTCCCCACTCTCTCTGCACACAACTTCCCCCCAATCTCTCCTCTCCCCCTTCCCTCCTCCAGCTTCACTCCAGCCCCCTTGTCCTGCCAGGCTCTGCCCTTGAACAAGCCCATTCCCCTCCTGTTCCTGGGGTCCCTTCAGGGACTGGCAGGCTGCAGTGAGGTCCCCTCACAGCCTTCTCTTCTCCAGGCTGACCCAGCCCAGCTCCCTCAGCCTCTCTCCAGCCCTCTGAGCATCTCCCTGGCTCCTCTGACCCCTCTCCAACAGCCCCACATCTTCCTTGTGCTGGGGGCAATACAAGTTGGGGTTGGAGTGAAGCTGGAGGAGGGAAGGGTTAGAGGGGTGTGAGGCTAGGGTGCCTATGAAGGGGTGTGTGTGGGTGCTCTGGGAGTGCACGGTGTGGGTGCAGCGTGGGGAGGGATGCAGGGCGGGATGCTCGCTGTGGGGGCACAGTGCTGGATGGGGGGTGTGGGGCCAGGGTGCCCAGTGGAGGGGTGTAGGGCCAAGGTGCCCATGGAGGGGTGTGTGGGGGTGCTCTGGGTTGCACGGGGTGGGTGGAGCACAGGGTGGGATGCGGGGCAGGATGCGGGGCAGGATGCGGTGCAGGATGCTCGCTGTGGGGGCACAGTGCTGGTTGGGGGCTGTGGGGCAGGGGGGTACCCCGTGGAGGGGTGTGTGTGGGGTGCACGATGTGGGTGCAGGATGCGGGGTGGGATGCAGGGCGGGATGCAGGGTGGGATGCGGAGTGGGATGCTCGCTGTGGGGGCACAGTGCTGGATGGGGGGTGTGGGGCCAGGGTGCCCCATGGAGGGGTGTGGGGCCAGGGTGCCCCGTGGAGAGGTGTAGGAGGGGTGCTCTGGGGGTGCACAGTGTGGGTGCAGCGTGGGGTGGGAAGTGGGGCAGGATGTGGGGCAGGATGTGGGGCAGGATGCAGGGCGGGATGCGGGGTTGGGATGCGGGGCAGGATGCAGGGCGGGATGCTCGCTGTGGGGGCACAGTGCTGGATGGGGGTGTGGGACAGAGGGGGGGTGCCCCGTGGAGGGGTGTGTGGGGGTGCTCTGGGGGTGCACGATGTGGGTGCAGGATGCAGGGTGGGATGCAGGGCGGGATGCAGGGTGGGATGCGGGGCGGGATACTCGCTGTGGGGGCACAGTGCTGGATGGGGGGTGTGGGGCCAGGGTGCCCTGTGGAGGGGTGTAGGGGGGGTGCTCTGGAGGTGCACGGTGTGGGTGCAGCGTGGGGTGGGATGCGGGGCAGGATGCAGGGTGGGATGCTCGCTGTGGGGGCACAGTGATGGATGGGGGGTGTGAGACAGAGGGGGGGTGCCCCGTGGAGGGGTGTGTGGGGGTGCTCTGGGGGTGCACGATGTGCATGCAGTGCCGGGTGGGATGTGGGGTGGGATGCTCGCCGTGGGGACACAGTGCTGGATGGGGGGTGTGTGGCGGGGCGGTACCCCATGGAGGGGTGTGTGGGGGTGCTCTGGGAGTGCATGGTGTGGGTGCAGCGCAGGTCGGGATGCGGGGCGGGATGCAGGGCGGGATGTGGGGTGGGATGCTCGCTGTGGGGGCACAGTGCTGGAGGGGGGGTGTGGGGCCAGGGTGCCCATGGAGGGGTGTGTGTGGGGGTTGTTCTGGGGGTGCACAGTGTGGGTGCAGGATGCGGGGTGGGATGCAGGGTGAGATGCGGGGCAGGATGCTCCCGGTGGGGGCACAGTGCCGGATGGGGGCTGTGGGGCAGAGGGGGTGCCCCGTGGAGGGGTGTGTGTGGGTGCTCTGGGGGTGCACGGTGTGGGTGCAGCGTGGGGAGGGATGCAGGGTGGGATGCAGGGTGGGATGCGGGGCGGGATACTCGCTGTGGGGGCACAGTGCTGGATGGGGGGTGTGGGGCCAGGGTGCCCTGTGGAGGGGTGTAGGGGGGGTGCTTTGGGGGTGCACGGTGTGGGTGCAGCGTGGGGTGGGATGCGGGTCGGGATGCAGGGTGGGATGCGGGGCGGGATGCGGGTCGGGATGCGGGGCAGGATGCGGGGCAGGATGCGGGGTGGGATGCGGGGTGGGATGCAGGGTGGGATGCGGGGCGGGATGCGGGGCGGGATGCGGGGCAGGATGCGGGGTGGGATGCGGGTCGGGATGCAGGGTGGGATGCGGGGCGGGATGCGGGGCAGGATGCGGGGCAGGATGCTCGCCGTGGGGGCACAGTGCCGGATGGGGGCTGTGGGGCAGAGGGGGGGTGCCCAGTGCTGAGGGTCCCCGCCGAGCCGTGCCGAGCCGAGCCGAGCCGCGGGCGGTGCCGTGCGGGCGGGAGGAGCCGCCGCTGCGGTGCCACCCCCACCTCCCCCCGCCCCCCCCCCACCTCCTCTCCCCTCCCCTCCCGGTGCCGCCCCCGGCCGGCGCCGCTCGGTGGGGCAGAGCCGGGCCGGGTACCGCCGCCTGCAGCCGAGCCGGGCCGAACCGGGCCGGGCCACGCCGGGGCGGCGGCAGCGGCCATGTACGGTGAGTACCGGAGGCGGCGGGGTGGGGGGGGGGGATGGGGGGTGCGGGGCCGGGCCTGGCCGCTAGCGGGGCCGGTCGGGGGGGGCTCTGAGTGTTCCCCGCTTCCCTGGGGCTGTGGGCTCGTCCCCGCCCCGGGACAGGGCTGAGCATCCCCCGGCCCGGTTAGGGGGGCACCTCCTCCGGGCGCGGAGCACCTCGGCTGTCTGTAGGGCTCTGCACCCCCAGTTACCGGGGGGGACCCCTCTTTGGGAGGGGGGCTCTGTCTTATGGGGTGCTGTGCACCCCCAGTTACCGGGGGGGGACCCCTCTTTGGGAGGGGGGCTCTATTCTATGGAGTGCTGTGCACCCCCCATTTACTGGGGGGTGACCCCTCTTTGGGAGGGGGGCTCTATCGTATGGGGTGCTGTGCACCCCCCATTTACTGTGGGGTGACCCCTCTTTGGGAGGGGGGCTCTATCGTATGGGGTGCTGTGCACCCCCCATTTACTGTGGGGTGACCCCTCTTTGGCGTGTAGGGGGGCTTTATCCTAGGGAGCTCTGTGCACCCCCCATTTACTGGGGGGTGACCCCTCTTTGTGGGGGAGTCTCTATCCTATGGAGCTCTGTGCACCCCCATTTACTGGGGGGTGACCCTCTTTGTAGGGGAGTCTCTATCCTATGGAGCTCTGTGCACCCCCAGTTACTGGGGAGTGACCCCTCTTTGTAGGGGGGTCTCTATCCTAGGGAGCTCTGTGCACCCCCCATTTACTGGGGGGTGACCCCTCTTTGTAGGGGGGTCTCTATCCTATGGAGCTCTGTGCACCCCCAGTTACTGGGGGGTGACCCCTCTTTGTGGGGGAGTCTCTATCCTATGAAGCTCTGTGCACCCCCAGTTACAGGGGGGTGACCCCTCTTCGGGAGGGGGTCTCTATCCTATGGAGCTCTGTGCACCCCCAGTTACTGGGGGGTGACCCCTCTTCGGGAGGGGGTCTCTATCCTATGGGGTGCTGTGCACCCCCATTTACCGGGGGGGGGACCCCTCTTTGTGGTGTAGGGGGGGGCTTTATCCTATGGAGAGCTGTGTACCCCCCATTTATTGGGGGTGACCCGTCTTTGGGAGGGGGGCTCTATCCTATGGACAGCTGTGCACCCCCATTTACTGGGGGGTGACCCCCCTTTGGGAGGGGAACTTTGTCTTATGGGGTGCTGTGCACCCCCAGTTACTGGGGGTGACCCCTCTTTGGGGTGTAGGGGGGCTTCATCCTATGGAGAGCTGTGCACCCCCCATTTACTGGGGGGTGACCCCTGTTTGGGGGGGGGTCTCTATCCTATGGGGTGCTGTGCACCCCCAGTTACAGGGGGGGTGACCTAGGTGTAGGTTACTAGGTGGGGTGTAGGGGGGCTTTATCCTACAGAGAGATGTGTACCCCCCATTTACTGGGGGGGCGACCCCTCTTTGGGGTGTAGGGGGGCTCTATCCTATGGAGAGCTGTGTACCCCCCATTTACTGGGGGTGACCCCTCTTTGTGGGGGGGTCTCTATCCTATGGAGAGCTGTGCACCCCCATTTATTGGGGGGTGACCCCTCTTTGGGGTGTATGGGGGCTTTATCCTACAGAGAGCTGTGTACCCCCCATTTACTGGGGGGTGACCCCTCTTTGGGGTGCAGGGCACCCTAGTCTTTTGCAGGGCAGGGGGGTCACCCCCTCTTTGGGATGGGAAGACCTTGGTCCAATCTCAAGCTGTACAGCACCCTAATCACTGGGCAGGGGACCCCCTCTTTGGGTTTGGGGGGCACCTAGTCTTTCACAGGCCTATGTCCCCCCCCAATTTCTGGAGGGTGACCCCTCTTTTGGGGCTGGGACACACACTATGGTCCTATTATGGGCTGGAAACATCCCCCTTTGTCACTGGGGCATTGCATTTTGGGGGGGGGTCCATGGGCTGTTAGCTGCCCCCCCAACCCCAATTCTTAGGAGGACCTTGCTCTATAGGACCCCTATACTGCCTGGGGACCCCCCCCAAATCCTTGGCAGGGGGGAGGGGGTAAGCCTTGGGGGGCTATAGAATGCTTCACCCCCACCTGCTTCATTTGGGGAGGGGGTGCTAAGGGTGTCACACAGCCCCCAGCATCTTGGTCCTATATATGATGCCCCCCCCAAAAAAAAGGTATTGGGGAGTCACCTGGTGGCTGCCATGGGGGCAGCCCATGCTCCCACACAATCCATGGCCCCTTGGGGTGTTTGGGGAGTGCTGCCACCCCCCACAGTGACCCCCCCCCCCCCCCACCCCCCCCCCACCCCCTCTGTACACAGTGGCCATATGGGGTCCCACATCCCTGGCCAGTGATGCTGCGTGTGTAATGGGGAGCAGCTGGCAGAGCAGCTGGCTGACCCCCCCCCTTTCCCCCCCCTAACCCCCCCCTCTGGGGGCAGCAGGCCCCTGCTAAGCTGCTGGGAGCTTTTGGGATGGGCTGGAGGGGGGGGGTTGGGGGTAGAGGGGGGGGGGGGGGGGTGACTGGGTGGTTCTTAAATCCTCCCAGCCTGAGCATCCTTCCCTGCACACGCTGAGCACCGAAGAGGAGGGGAGCCCCTTCATCACCCCTACCCTTCCTTGAGGGAGGGAGGGGAGGTCCCCAGCTCACCCCAAGAGCTGTGCTGGGGTCATTTTGGGGCTGTCAGCTGAGGTGCTGGGGGTCTGGTGGTGAGTGTACAAGTGGGATGGGGCAAGAGGGAGATGGGTGGGCAGGGTGCTGGCTCCCCCCCCTCCTTGGGTGATGGGGTGCTTGTTTTGGGGGTGGGGTGCACTTGGAAAGGGGGATTGGAGATGCTGTAGGGTGCAGCACCTCTTCTAGGGGTGTGGAGCCGTGGGGGGGGGGGGGGAGGTGAAGGGGTGTGGGTGGGGGGTGGGCTTGGGGTGTGTGTTGCTGCCTGGTGGGGCCCTGGAGGGGGAGGGAAGCTGAGGCAGGACGCGCTGGTTCCCTTCCTCTGCTCCTCACCGTGCTGACTGACTCCTCTGGCCTCCGTTGAGTCATTCAGGTCTCTCAGCTGGTATTTTTCCACCCGCAAAAAAAAAACCCAAGGGGGGGATGTTTCCCCCCTCCCCCCCTCCTCCCCCCCCCCCCACCTTTCCTGGGCTGTGACAGCCTGCAGTGAAGGATGCTGCATACCCTGGGGACACAGCCCCTCTGTGCACCCCCTCCCCACCTCCCCAGGACCTGTCCCTCTGCTGTGGGATGTCCTCCTATTGCAGGACAGCCAGCCCCAGGGCCAAAATGCTTCCACCAGTGCCCTTCCCATCTCAGCTCCCTGCCTTTTGCATCTATGTTGGGGCTGGGGCTGCTTTTTGGGGGGGGATTTGGGGGCACTTTGTACCCCTGGCAGGCAGGAGTTTGTGGGGAGCTTCTGTCATCTGAGCTCCCTGCCTTCTGCATCCATGTTGGGGCTGGGGCTGCTTTTTGGGGGGCTTGGGGAGGGGGTTTGTGGGCACTTTGTGCCCCTGGCAGGAAAGAATTTGTGGGGAGCTTTGCTGCTTTTTGGGGGGGGCTTAGGGAGGGGGTTTGGGGGCACTTTGGCAGGCAGGAATGTGTGGGGAGCTTCTGTTCCCTGAGCTCCCTGCCTTTTGCATCCATGCTGGAGCTGGGGCTGCTTTTTGGGGGGTTTGGGGAGGGGGTTTGTGGGCACTTTGTACCCCTGGCAGGATAGAATTTGTGGGGAGCTTTGCTGCTTTTTGGGGGGGCTTGGGGAGGGGGTTTGTGGGCACGTTGTGCCCCTGGCAGGCAGGAATGTGTGGGGAGCTTCACTGCTTTTTGGGGGGTTTGGGGAGGGGGTTTGTGGGCACTTTGTGCCCTTGGCAGGCAGGAGTTTGTGGGGAGCTTCTGTCATCTGACCTCCCTGCCTTCTGCATCCATGTTGGGGCTGGGGCTGCTTTTTGGGGGGCTTGGGAGGGGGTTTGTGGGCACTTTGTGCCCTTGGCAGGCAGGAGTTTGTGGGGAGCTTCTGTTCCCTGAGCTCCCTGCCTTTTGCAACCATGCTGGAGCTTGGGCTGCTTTTTGGGGGGCTTGAGAGGGGCTTTGTGGGCACTTTGTGGCCCTGGCAGGCAGGAATGTGTGGGGAGCTTCACTGCTTTTTGGGGGGTTTGGGGAGGGGGTTTGTGGGCACTTTGTGGCCCTGGCAGGCAGGAATGTGTGGGGAGCTTCACTGCTTTTTGGGGGGTTTGGGGAGGGGGTTTGTGGGCACTTTGTGCTCCTGGCAGGCAGGAATGTGTGGGGAGCTTCACTGCTTTTTGGGGGGCTTGGGGAGGGGGTTTGTGGGCACTTTGTACCCCTGGCAGGCAGGAATTTGGGGGGAGCTTCTGTTCCCTGAGCTCCCTGCCTTCTGCATCCATGTTGGGGCTGGGGCTTCTTTTTTTGGGGGGGAGGGGGGATTGTGGGCACTTTGGCAGGCAGGAATGTGTGGGGAGCTTCACTGCTTTTTGGGGGGGCTTGGGGAGGGGGTTTGGGGGCACTTTGGCAGGCAGGAATGTGTGGGGAGCTTCTGTCACCTTGAGCAGCTGGCAGCAGGCCTGGAGCATGGAATAATCCTCTGTGCCAGGGAGCTGCAAGGGGGACCCCATTCCCTCTCCAAACCTGGGGTGTGGGTCCCCAAGAACCCTTCCTCACCCCCTCAATGTCACCTTCATGCTCTGACCTGAGGGATGTGCCACATTCTGCTTGTCCCCAGGGATCCTGGCTCAGCAGCCAGCACAACATCCATGCTGCTGCATCAAACCACAAGCTCCCCTCGACCCTGAGCTAAGGTTTTGGGGGGAGCCCCTTGGTTTGGGGAAGGGCAGAGCATTTCTGGGGGACCTGAATGGGATTTTTGAGGAGAAAACAGGCTTCCTCAATAATAACACTTCTGACCAGGCACTGCTGCAGCTCATGGTCCTGGAAAGCATCCAGGAGCTGGAAAGCTCTGTGGGATACTTGGGATGAAAGGTGCATTAGGAGCACACAGGATTATTGGTATCTTTTTAATCTCTCTTTTAACTATCTCTTGGCCTGAGGGAAGGATTAGATGGGTGACTTGGGATGGATATTTCCCTGTGGACCATTCTCCTTCCCTGGGAGGTGAGCATTGGGGGGGTGGGAGGGGGGGATGGGCCACCCTTTGCACCCCCCTTAATCTCTCAGCGCTGGGTGCTGGCAGCGTGCTGAGCCATGCATAGTGGGCAGGGGGGTTTTGGGGGGGGATGTACCCCTTTTCAGCCCAGGTTTAGTTTCATTTTGGGGGGATCTAAGCTTCTCCCATGGCTGTGCCAGCCTGGTGGTGTGGGTTCATGAGCTGGACCCCCTGGCTGGTGTCTCTGCTGAGAGCTCACTGAGCCTGGCTTGGGGATGAGCTGCTCCACAGGAGATTTCTCACTGTGGGGATTGGGGTGCTGCTTCCAGGCTTTGGATGGTGCAATATGGGGGGGACCCCACGCTTTGGGGATGGGGGGATTCCATAAAGGGAAGCCCAGTGCTTTGTGTACCCAGCCACCAGCGACCTTCCTGCTCCACCACTGTCTCACTGGAGGGAGAGCATGAGGACAGCGAGGGAGCTCCACAGGCTTAACATTGCCGTGGTGGAGCAGTGGGTGTCATCTACCTTGACTTCAGGAAGGCTTTCCATACTGTCTGCCATGGCATCCTGAGAGCAAAGCTGAGAGGGCATGGGATGGATGAGTGGGCAGGGAGGTGGGGTGAGAACTGGGTGTCAGACTGAGCTCAGAGAGTGTGATCAGTGGAGCAGAGTCTGACTGGAGCCCTGTGACCAGTGGTGTTCCCCAGGGCTGGGTGTTGGGTCCAGTCCTGTTCAATATCTTCATTGACCTTGCTGAGGGAACAGCACCCACCCTCAGCAAGTACCTGATGCTCCAGAGCTGGGAGGGGTGGGTGCCAGGCAGGACACTGCGCTGCCATCCAGAGCCCTGGCCAGGCTGGAGAGCTGGGCAGGGAGACACCAGCTGGGGTTCAACACCAGCAAGTGGAGAGTCTGGCCCCTGGGGAGGAAGAACTGCTGGAATCAGGACAGGCTGGGGGGGAGCTGCTGGAGAGGAGCTCTGTGGAGAAGGACCTGGGGGTGCTGGGGGGTGACAGGGTGGCCATGAGCCAGCAGTGTGCCCTGGGGCTGAGAGAGACAATGGGATCCTGGGGGCATCAGGAGGAGTGTGGGCAGCAGGTGACAGGAGGGGATCCTCCCCCTCTGCTCTGCCCTGCTCAGGCCCCAGCTGGAGTTTTGTGCCCAGTGCTGGGCTCCCTGGGATCAAAAGGACAGGGATCTTCTGGAGAGAGTCCAGAGGAGGCTGAGGAGATGCTGAAGGGCCTGGAGCATCTCCCCTGGGAGGAAAGGCTGAGAGAGCTGGGGCTGTTCAGCCTGGAGAAAAGAGACTGAGAGGGGATCTGATCACTGGGGATCAAGAGCTGAAGGGTGGGACCCAGGGGGCCATGGGCAGCCTCTGCTCAGTGTCTGTGGGGACAGGACAAGGGGGGATGGGCTCAATTGGAGCCCAGGGAGTTCCACACCAATGTGGGGCAGAACTTCTTCCCAGTGAGGGTGAGGGAGCCCTGGGACAGGCTGCCCAGGGGGTGTGGAGTCTCCTTCTCTGGAGAGATTCCAGCCCCATCTGGACACCGACCTGTGCAGTATGAGCTGGGGAGCTGCTTTGGCAGGGGGGTTGGACCCCAGGAGCTCTGGAGGTCCCTTCCAACCCCTACAACTCTGTGATTCTATGGTGGGGGGGTGTCCCAGTGGGGCTCAGCTACAACTACATCCCCCAATACTTAGAGCAGCTTCTAGAAAGGCACCATGTGAGCTTTTGGGAGCTGTATCCCCTCCCTTTGTTTCCTCCCTGGCTTTGCTTTCTGGTCACCAGCAGAGCTGGAAATAGAGAAGGTTCCCTTTTTTATTCCCCCCCCACCCCTCTTTCCAGCAGCAGCTGGGAAAGGGGAAATGAGGTTTTTTTTGGCTACCCAGGGAGGAGTTGGCAGTGGTGGTGGGTGCCAGCAAGGTCCCCTGTGAGCTGTCTGGGGCTGCTGGTGTGCCACTGAGTCACAGCCAGCAGCCACACAAGGTTTTGTGCTGAATAAATAGAGCTTGGTGGGACTGGATGGCTCAGCAGGGGGAATGGGAAATGCAATTAAAGTGCTTTTTTAATTTTTTTGGGGGTGTTTTGGGGCTTTTTTTGGCACGTTTTCCTTGCTTTTCTGCTTTTGAATGAAATGATCTGCAAATTAATTTAGTGCTGGTAGGGGAAAAGGGGTTGTTTGTGGTGCTGGGGGCTTTCCCAAGCTCTTCTGTGGGTTTGTGTTAAACCTCAGTGGCTGTGGCTGAGCTCAGGGCTTGATTCCAGGAGGCATCACAGTATCCCAGCAGGATTTGACCCCTGCAGTGATGATGGGGAGTCTTCTGCCTGCAGCAAACGGGACAGAGGGGATTAGTCAGCACTGTGCCCTCATGGCCAGAAGGCTGATGGCATCCTGGGGTAGGTTAGAAGGGGGGTGAGTAGTAGGGCAGGAGAGGTCCTTCTCCTCCTCTGCTCTGCCCCCTGTGGCAGGGGGTTGGAGCTCTGGGACCCTTGGGGTCCCTCCCAGCCCAGCCCAGTCTGGGATCCCATGGTTCCTCCCCTCTCCTCAGCCAGGAGATGAGCACAAGGGTGCAGAGCTGGGCAGATGGGAGGGAAGGAGCTGTGGCTGCTGTGGGTCCCCAACCCAAAGGCCAGGGGCAGCTCTTGTCCCCCCTCTGCCAGCACCGTGGGGAAACCCACCCCCCAAGCCCAGCCCTGCTCCTCAGCAGGGTGATGGGATGGGACCCCTGGGCAACCTTGTGTAGCTCCAGGCCTGAGGTTGGTGTCCCTGCCTGTGGCAGGGGGTTGGAGCTCTGGGACCCTTGGGGTCCCTCCCAACCCAGCCCAGGCTGGGATTCTCTGATTCTATGATTTGGAGGCACCCCCAGCAAAGGCAGAGCAGAGACACCCAGGACTGGTGAGCTGAGACTGCTGCTGTCAGGATGTATTTCTCATGTCCCTGAGTGGGATGGAGGGGAACCTGCTGGAGAGGGAAACACTCTCCCAGACGTTGCCTGCAGCCCTGCTTGGAGCTGTCTGCTCAAAGCCTTTTAGCTCAGCAATTAAAGTCCCAGCTTCCCCCTGGCACTCCTCCACACATCACACTCTCCTCCCTCCCACCAACACAGACAAGGGCTTTCCAGGGCAGACAGGGTGGCTGGGAGGGGAGAGCAGCTCCACACACAGCCCCCCCACCCCCCACCCCCCAAAACCACGGCCTGTTCCAGAGGCCAAAGCATAGAATCATAGAATGGTGGCTCTGGCCACTGCACTGGTAATGAACCAGTTCTTACCAGACCCACTCTGAGCTCCTGGTCCAGTTTGTCTTGGAACCACAAAGCAACACCCAACACATTCAGCAGTTGTGGGATCAGCAGCTGGGCACCTGATGGAGATTCATCACTGGGCATGAGGCTTCCCAGCTTCTTCTCAGGCAGGAGCATCACAGGACCAGGTTAGGAACCTGGAAGATGCAGCTTGCAGGGGCCCTGTGTGATCAGCAGGGTCGCTGAAGGGATGTGCTGTGCTCAGGGGGAACCCAAAAACCCATCACTGGGGCATCCCACCTTCCTGCTGTGTTTGAATGGGGTCCTGGGCTTCTCCTGTCCCAGCAGAGTCAAGGCTGAGTGAGCCCCAGCCTTGGAAGACTGAGGTGATGCTGGACTGGGTAATGCTGAGGGGGAAACCCTGCTCACCCCCCCACATGAACTTCTGGGGTGCTGGGACTGTGCTTGGCAGAGTGGCTTGGATGTGTTCCAGAGAAGTGCTTACATCCACTGCAGCCTAGTTCTGTGCTCTCATAGAATCAGAGAATCCCAGCCTGGGCTGGGTTGGGAGGGACCCCAAGGGCCCCAGAGCTCCAACCCCCTGCCACAGGCAGGGACACCAACCTCAGGCCTGGAGCTACACAAGGTGGCCCAGGGGTCCCATCCCATCACCCTGCTGAGGAGCAGGGCTGGGCTTGGGGGGTGGGTTTCCCCATGGTGCTGGGACAGGGGGGACAAGAGCTGCCCCCTGGCCTTTGGGTTGGGGACCCACAGCAGCCACAGCTCCTTCCCTCCCATCTGCCCAGCTCTGCACCCTTGTGCCCAGCTCCTGGCTGAGGAGAGGGGAGGAACCATGGGATCCCAGACTGGGCTGGACTGGGAGGGACCCCAAGGGTCCCAGAGCTCCAACCCCCTGCCACAGGCAGGGACACCAACCTCAGGCCTGGAGCTACACAAGGTTGCCCAGGGCCCCAGCCAACCTGGCCTTGGACACCCCCAGGGACGGGGCACCCACCCCCTCTCTGGGCAGCTCCTTCCAGCCCCTCCCCACTCTCTCTGCACACAACTTCCCCCTAAGACCCAATTTAACCCTTTCTTCCTTTAGCTTTAACATTCACTGTCCCTTCATGGCAGCATCAGGAGACACAGGTCCCTGTGCCCAGCGCTGCCTCGTGCTGCCCTTGGAGGTTGGGGTCTCCTGTGACATCCCCAAAAGGGTGTTCACCCACCAACGCGCTGGCAGCTTTTAGGACACCCCCTGTAGTGATGCTGAGTCTTATCAAAGGACACTGGGAGGAGCAGGGAGAGGAACAAGCCATGGCTGTGCAGCCTGAACTGTTTGGGAAGGTCAGGAACTGTTCCTCAACATCAGGATGTTGCTCTGAATTTGGCCACCTCCCCAAGTCCTCCTCTGCTAAAGGTGGAGGAGGTCTAATTAAACCAGCCAGAGACTCCCAGAGCTGGAGGGGTTGGAAGGGACCCCCAGAGCCCCTGGGGTGCAACCCCCTGCCAAAGCAGGGTCCCTAGGACAGGGGCTGGGGTCTCTCCAGAGAAGGAGACTTCACACCCCCTGGGCAGCCTGTCCCAGGGCTCCCTCACCCTCACTGGCAAGAAGTTCTTCCCCACATTGGGGAGAACTCCCTGGGCTCCAACTTG
Organism: Laterallus jamaicensis coturniculus; assembly: GCA_022605575.1. Classification (NCBI taxonomy): domain Eukaryota; kingdom Metazoa; phylum Chordata; class Aves; order Gruiformes; family Rallidae; genus Laterallus; species Laterallus jamaicensis. Next base: position 112,792 of record JAKCOX010000227.1, on the reverse strand, counting down.
AGCCCATCCCCCCTTGTCCTGTCCCCACAGACACTGAGCAGAGGCTGCCCATGGCCCCCTGGGTCCCACCCTTCAGCTCTTGATCCCCAGTGATCAGATCCCCTCTCAGGCTCTTCTCTCCAGGCTGAACAGCCCCAGCTCTCTCAGCCTTTCCTCCCAGGGGAGATGCTCCAGGCCCTTCAGCATCTCCTCAGCCTCCTCTGGACTCTCTCCCTGCCAAAGCAGGGTCCCTAGGACAGGGGCTGGAATCTCTCCAGAGAAGGAGACTCTATCTTTCTTATCTTTCCATGGCTGCTGTTTTCCAGCAGCTCTTCTTTACTCTGGGATGAGCAGAACTCAGTCTGACTCCTCTCTTGGCTTGGGCATGGGGTACCTTGCTGCCCTCACCCAGTTCCCAGCCCAGTGTGCTGTGAGTTGAGCACTGGGCTGTGGCTTTAATCAGTGTCTGATGCGTTTGGCTCTCTTAAATATGATTAGAGAGAGATTTACTGGCTGCTTTACAGCTCTGCTGGCCCATGGGCTGGTGCTGATTTCACATCAGGGCCTGCCCTGGCTCTGCAGGGGTGCAGGGGCAAACAGACTGGGCAGAAGCTGGGTCTTCATGTGGGTTTTCATGCCTCTTAAATTGGTGGTAGAAGCTCAGAGGAGCCCCTGAGCAAGGCTTTCCCTGGGGGGAGCTCCTAACCACGCTTGCTTATGGCTTTCTGGGATGGGGGGGGATCTGCAAGTGGTACCCTATACAGCTTCCATCCCTCATGATGAAGGCTTGAAGAGCCAGAATCAAAACTCAACAGCTTTGGTGACTGTTAAGGAGATATCCTAGGGTGGTCGACACCCTAGAAGGAAAGGAGCCATCCAGAGGGATCTTGCCAGGCTGGAAAGATGGGTCTGGGGGAACCTGATGAGGTTCAACACTGCCAAGTGTCAGGGGTTGTGCTTGGGCTGAGGGATCCCAGCCACAGATACAGACTGGGAGAAGAGCTCCTGGAGAGCAGCCCTGTGAGAAGGACCTGGGGGTCATGGGGGGTGAGAAACTCCCCCTGAGCCAGCAGAGGCTCTTGCAGCTCACAAGGCCAATGGGATCCTGGGCTCCATCAGCAGAGGGGTGGTAGCAGGGCCAGGGAGGGGATTGTCCCTCTCTGCTCTGCCCTGGGGAGGCCCCAGCTGGGTCCTGTGTCCAGAGCTGGGGCCCAACCCAAGGAAGATGGGGGGCTGTTGGAGAGGGGTCAGAGGAGCCAGGGAGATGCTGAGAGGGCTGGAGAGAGGCTGAGGGAGCTGGGCTGGGTCAGCCTGGAGAAGAGAAGGCTGTGGGGGGACCTCATTGCAGCCTGCCAGTCCCTGAAGGGACCCCAGGAACAGGAGGGGAATGGGCTTGTTCAAGGGCAGAGCCTGGCAGGACAAGGGGGCTGGAGTGAAGCTGGAGGAGGGAAGGGGGAGAGGAGAGACTGGGGGGAAGTTCTGTGCAGAGAGAGTGGGGAGGGGCTGGAAGGGGCTGCCCAGAGAGGGGGTGGGTGCCCCGTCCCTGGGGGTGTCCAAGGCCAGGTTGGCTGGGGCCCTGGGCAACCTTGTGTAGCTCCAGGCCTGAGGTTGGTGTCCCTGCCTGTGGCAGGGGGGTGGAGCTCTGGGACCCTTGGGGTCCCTCCCAACCTTTGCCATTCTCTGATTCCATCATTCCAAGTCCATCCCTGCTCCCTTCCAGCATCACTTGTTTCTTACCTTCCCTGATATTTCTCCCCACTCCCCTTCTTCCTAGGGGCTGAGTCTCCTCACTCCATCCCTCTTCCCACCCATGGGATAGAAATTAGGAGTAAGGGGTCTCTGGAACAACTGCAATATTGCTCAGTGACCTTTCTAATGCATAGCAGGGAGATTTCATCCCTTTCCCCAGGCACCTCAGCCCACTGGGTGCCAGAGCACTAAGGGAGTCAGAGGATGGGGATGAAGGAGACTGTGGCATCAGCTGCATAAATGAGATTGTGCTAAGGAGATTAGGGAAAGGTTTCTGCTTCCATGCAGGATTTGAGGGGGGGGGGGGAAGACACTGCTGGGATGTTGGTCCAACCCCTACCTTCATGCTGATGTTCTTGCTTGGAGTTACAGCCAGCGACCTTCATGGGATATTAGGTTTAATGAGGGATTTTGTTGTGATTTCATGAAGATTTATTTGCAATCAGTGGGAGTGCCCTTATGAAATGAATCCCAGGCTTCAAATAATATGGCCATAAGGTTTTCCAGCCCTGCTGATTGCCAGGATGCCATTAAAATGGGGCTGGGGAAGGGATGAATGAGGATAGGTTTAAGGTCAGGGTGCTGGTGGGTGAGGATTGGGGTTGTTTTGGGAGGGGTGTTAGCCCTGTATCCCTTTCTCAGCTGGTCCTTCTCTCTCCCAAATCCCCAGTTACGACTGGTACCAGTGAAACCCTCTGCTAAAAACACATGAGTGGAGTTAATCCCAGAGCCTGGGGGCTGGGAGCAGCTAAGTGGGGGTTATGCTAGCACTGAGCCACAGTCTGAAAGACTGTAATTAGCTCCAATTAGATCGACTTTCTGGGAGCCTATCAAATCTCAAATCAACCTATCAAATCAAAAGGCCCTTTGGGCTCTCTCTGCCCCCTGGCAGGAGCAGAGATGTGGCTGCTGCTGCTGAGAGCAGCAGGGAAGAGCCTGATGAATGCTGGGGTGCAAGCTGGGGGTGATGCATGGATCGTGGGGGAGCTGCAGGAGATGCTGCTGCTCTGGGCATTCCCACTTTATTCCCTCTGGAGGGTTGAGTCATCTCTGTGCCTCGATTTACCTCAGCTGTAAGAAAGTCCATGTCCTTGGTTCCCAGAGTGCTGGGCTGCTGGCAGGAGGAATCACAGAATCACAGGGGTTGGAAGGGACCCCCAGAGCCCCTGGGGTGCAACCCCCTGCCAAAGCAGGGTCCCTAGGACAGGGGCTGGGATCTCTCCAGAGAAGGAGACTCCACACCCCCTGGGCAGCCTGTCCCAGGGCTCCCTCACCCTCACTGGGGAAAAGTTCCTCCCCACATTGGGGGGGAACTCCCTGGGCTCCAACTTGAGCCCATCCCCCCTTGTCCTGTCCCCACAGACACTGAGCAGAGGCTGCCCATGGCCCCCTGGGTCCCACCCTTCAGCTCTTGATCCCCAGTGATCAGATCCCCTCTCAGGCTCTTCTCTCCAGGCTGAACAGCCCCAGCTCTCTCAGCCTTTCCTCCCAGGGGAGATGCTCCAGGCCCTTCAGCATCTCCTCAGCCTCCTCTGGACTCTCTCCAGGAGATCCCTGGCTGGTTGATCCCAGGGAGCCCAGCACTGGACACAACCCTCCAGCTGGGGCCTGAGCAGGGCAGAGCAGAGGGGGAGGATCCCCTCCTGTCACCTGCTGCCCACACTCCTCCTGATGCCCCCAGGATCCCATTGTCTCTCTCAGCCCCAGGGCACACTGCTGGCTCATGGCCACCCTGTCACCCCCCAGCACCCCCAGGTCCTTCTCCACAGAGCTCCTCTCCAGCAGCTCCCCCCCAGCCTGTCCTGATTCCAGCAGTTCTTCCTCCCCAGGGGCCAGACTCTCCACTTGCTGGTGTTGAACCCCAGCTGGTGTCTCCCTGCCCAGCTCTCCAGCCTGGCCAGGGCTCTGGATGGCAGCGCAGTGTCCTGCCTGGCACCCACCCCTCCCAGCTCTGGAGCATCAGGTACTTGCTGAGGGTCACACCATGTCCCCTCCTGTCACCTGCTGCCCACACTCCTGCTGATGCCCCCCAGGATCCCATAGTCTCTCTCACCCCTAGGGCACCCTGCTGGCTCATGGCCACCCTGTGATCCTCTCCACATCCCTGGATGCTCTTTCAGCATCAGCTCCAACCCACTGAGCCTCCCTCCTGGTGAGCACCCCTCCGTGTGCCGAACCAGGAGATCTCAACACTCAATCCCCCTTTGAAAAACCCTCCTAATCCTCCCCCTCCAACCCCTCCAAACTCCCCCACTTCCCCTCCCACCCCCACGTAGCAGTGCAGAGGCTGGCAGAGCAAAGCCAGCGCTGTTCCCAGCTGCCATCAGAGCCGCCTGGGTGACTCAGCAGCCCTGCTGAAAGCTCCCTTATTTATTTAAACGCCTGCTCCCGCTCTGTTGAGCATCTCCTGCAGCGATGGGCCGGCCCTGGCCTCTGCTTGGTGAGGAGAAGAGGGATACCCAGCACTCTGAACCCCCCAGTTTGCCCCCAGCACCATGGCTTTGACTACCTGGGCTCTTGGCCCTGCGTTACGGCTCTGTATCACCAGTCCTGTCTGCTCCTGGGAGATGCTGCACGTGGCTGGAGCAGGTACCTTCCCTTCTCTTCCCTCTGGGCTGCTGGGGTTGGATCTCCTGGGAGGCAATCTGGCTGTGGGTCACCTTCAGTGTCTTCTTTCAATGCTGTGTGGAGTTGGGGGGGGGGATACATTGGGGCTGTGGGGTTTGATCCTCCCCCAGGGATGCTGCTGGTCAGTGCCATGCTCAGGCTGGCACAGGGTGCGTGGGGTTGGTGGGGTGGGTGCTAAAGTAGACAGGGGTCTGGGAGAGGGAGTGTGTGTCTGAGACCCTTGTGGGGTACCCTGGCTTGGGGGGTGTGTGTGTTTGTGTGTTTCTCAGCCCCAGTGTGAGGCTCTTGAGGGGGTCTGGGTCTGGGAGAGGGAATGTGTGTCTGAGACCCTTGTTGGGTACCCTGCCTTGGGGTGTGTGTGTGTTTCTCAGCCCCAGTGTGAGGCTCTTGAGGGGGTCCTGTATTGATGAAGCTCAAGGAGGGATGTCAACCCTGGCATCAGGACTGGATTTGGGTTTGTTGCTCTCTGGAGAGCCCTTGGAGGGGCTGGGGGGGGGATGAAACAAGGGGAAATCCTCCTCTCTCCTGTCTGCTCCTGGGAGATGCTGCACGTGGCTGGAGCAGGTACCTTCTCTTCTCTTCCCTCTGGGCTGCTGGGGTTGGATCTCCTGGGAGGCAATCTGGCTGTGGGTCACCTTCAGTGTCTTCTTTAAGTGCTTTGAGGAGTTGGAGGGGGGATACATTGGGGCTGTGGGGTTTGATCCTCCCCCAGGGATGCTGCTGGTCGGTGCCATGCTCAGGCTGGCACAGGGTGCGTGGGGTTGGTGGGGTGGGTGCTAAAGGAGACAGGGGTCTGGGAGAGGGAGTGTGTCTGGGACCCTTGTTGGGTACCCTGGTTTGGGGTGTGTGTGTGTGTGTGTTTCTCAGCCCCAGTCTGGGAGAGGGAGTGTGTGTCTGGGACCCTTGTTGGGTACCCTGGCTTGGGGTGTGTGTGTGTGTGTGTGTTTCTCAGCCCCAGTGTGAGGCTCTTGAGGGGGTCTGGGTCTGGGAGAGGGAGTGTGTGTCTGAGCCCCTTGTTGGGTACCCTGGCTTGGGGGGTGTGTGTGTTTCTCAGCCCCAGTGTGAGGCTCTTGAGGGGGTCCTGTCTTGATGAAGCACAAGGAGGGATGTCAACCCTGGCATCAGGACTGGATTTGGGCTTGTTGCTCTCTGGAGAGTCCTTGGAGGGGCTGGGGGGGGATGAAACTAGGGAAAATCTTCCTCTTTCCTCAAGGTCTGGGTCATTTTCACTCTGCTTCTTTAAGGATTTGTGATCTCTTTGTGCCTGTGTGTGTCTGTGCTGGGCAGAGCAGGAGGCAGGGGGTTGGGGATGGAAAGTTTCTCCTGGCTTCATGCAGGCAGAGTGAAAGCAACCCTTTCATGCCAGGAGAGCAGCCCTCTTAGGAGGCATCTGAGGGTCTCACTGGAAGGCACTGCACTCTAAGACACCCTGTCCTTCTGCTGGGATCCCTGGCCTGATCTACTTTGGGTTCCCACTTTCCCCCAGGCCATGGGACTCATGGGTCACCTGGGTCCCCTCTCCTGGCAGACACTTTGGGTCTGGGCTTGTCTCTCTCCTGCTGCTGGTTTCTTTAGGTGAAGCCTTAAGAATCTCCTGCTTCTGGAAGAAGAGGTCGTGTTAGGTGAGAGGCATTAGATTTAATTACACAATTAGTATTGATGAGATCCATGCCGTGTCTGCTCTCCAGGTTCATTCATCAGGATGAGGGTGGTGGAGTGAGAAGGTGGCTGGGCTCTTTGCTTCTCTCCCAGGGTTAGGAATGTGCAGTGATCCTGGAAATACCTTAACATCATGGGGTTTGGAGGTGAGGTAATGACAGGGGAGGATTCTGGGCTGGGTCAGCCTGGAGAAGAGAAGGCTGTGGGGAGACCTCATTGCAGCCTGCCAGTCCCTGAAGGGACCCCAGGTGTCCCTGCCTGTGGCAGGGGGTTGGAGCACTGGGACCCTTGGGGTCCCTCCCAACCCAGCCCTGGCTGGGATTCTATGACCCCAGGAGACCCTCACTGGGATGAGGGGAGGGGATCCCACCTCCCCATGGTGACACTGAGGGGGTTTAGTAAACCCAGGACCCTCAGGGTTAAAGCTGGAGGAGGAAAGGTTCAAATTGGGTATTTGGGGGAAGTTCTGTGCAGAGAGAGTGGGGAGGGGCTGGAAGGGGCTGCCCAGAGAGGGGGTGGGTGCCCTGTGTCTGGGGGTGTCCAACCAAGCCCAGTCTGGGATCCCATGGTTCCTCCCCTCTCCTCAGCCAGGAGATGGGCACAAGGGTGCAGAGCTGGGCAGATGGGAGGGAAGGAGCTGTGGCTGTTGTGGGTCCCCAACCCAAAGGCCAGGGGGCAGCTCTTGTCCCCCCTCTGCCAGCACCGTGGGGAAACCCACCCCCCAAGCCCAGCCCTGCTCCTCAGCAGGGTGATGGGATGGGACCCCTGGGCAACCTTGTGTAGCTCCAGGCCTGAGGTTGGTGTCCCTGCCTGTGGCAGGGGGTTGGAGCTCTGGGACCCTTGGGGTCCCTCCCAGTCCATCCCAGTCTATGATTCTCTGATTCTCTGAATATCTCTGTGGCCCTCCTCTCTTTGCCACTGCAGCTGAGTCTTGGTGGGGGGGAAGACCCCCCAAAACAAGCTCCAGCCCCCCCTGTGTGAGCAGTGGCTGTCAGAAGCGAGCGGTGCCAGCGCCCTGAGCTCATGCGTTCCAGTGGGAGCAGTCAGCAGCTCCCACCAGCACAGCCTTTCTTTGTGTGTGTCCCCCACTTCCCTGGCTTCTCCTTCTCACTGGTGGTTGCCAAAACCACCTCCCCCTGCCCCCCCCTCCCCCCCCCCCCCCCAAATTACTCATGCTTCCCTGAGCTTGTAAAGGCTGGTGCTTTGGGGTGACTGACACCAGGCTGCTCCATGGGATGCAGCATCCAAGTAACGCTGATCCCTGGGGGAAAAATGTGTTGTGTGTGGATCCTGGTGTGCAGAGCTCTTGGAGAAGCTCTGAGGAAGGCAGCACATCCAGCAATTTCTTCTTTTGGTCCAATGTTGGTGGGGAATAAACCATCTCTGCAGCTCCTCATCGTTGGCTGAGAGGCAAAGCAGAGCTGGTACAGCTTCAGGCAGGGGGATGTTGGTGCTTGTGGATGCTGAACTTTGTGGTGCTGCAGCACCATGTTCAGAGTGAAAGGGAACATGCTGGATACTCAGGAGCCCACCTGGACCACCAGCTGCTCCCAAAATGAAGATGGGGTGAGCCGTGTCTGCTGCAGAGGGTGCTCTGTGACCCTGCGAACCAGGATGTGGCACAGGGAGAAATATCCAGGTTGGGAATGATCTTTTTTCCTTCCATGGAAGCTTCTGGAAAGTAGAGCAGGGGATTGCAGCCATGGTTGGGGTGTTGGGTGGCTTGGGCTGACTGCTTCGCTTGTGTTCAAGGGCAACCAGGCTGGGGAAGGGGCTGGAGGGCAAATCCTCTGAGGAGCAGCTGAGGGAGCTGGGGGTGTTGAGCCTGGAGAAGAGGAGGCTGAGGGGAGCCCTTCTCCCCATCCACCTCCCCTGCCCTGCCAGGAGGGTGCAGAGAGGTGGGCCAGGGTCTCTTCAGCCAGGGGACAGGAGATGGGCCAAGGGGCAATGGGCTCAAGCTGTGCCAGGGCAGGGGCAGCTCAGCTGGGAGGGCAAAGTTCTTCCCTGGCAGAGTTGTGGGGCTGTGGCACAGGCTGCCCAGGGAGGGGGCTGAGTCCCCAGCCCTGGGGGTGTTGAACAGAGGGGAGATGAGGTGCTGAGAGATCTGGGGCAGCACAGGACAGGGATGGTTGGACTTGGGGTCTTGGCTTTCAGAGAGGTTGCAAGGGGCACGACTTTGTGTGTGGGGAAACAAGCTGCTGGTGTGGCCAAGGCCCCTCAAAAAGAGAGGCTGGGTTTGGTTGTGTGGGGGTTCTGAAAAGCAGAGGTCACTCTGTGACGCCTTGGGGAGAGGCACCATGGGCTGGCAGCCCAAAGGTGGTGACAGGGACAGTTGAATGTGTTTGGTGTTTCCCAACAGCTCAGCTTTGGAGCTGCAACCAGGAAAATGTGTTTTCCTTTCATGGCCTTCTTAAGATGCTCTCCCTCTTCTTCCTCTGCATCACTGTGTCCAGCAGCTCTCAGCCACTCATGGCTCCATGGGCAGTGTGGGGCATGAGCTCTGGGATCAACCAGCCAGGGATCTCCTGGAGAGAGTCCAGAGGAGGCTGAGGAGATGCTGAAGGGCCTGGAGCATCTCCCCTGGGAGGAAAGGCTGAGAGAGCTGGGGCTGTTCAGCCTGGAGAGAAGAGCCTGAGAGGGGATCTGATCACTGGGGATCAAGAGCTGAAGGGTGGGACCCAGGGGGCCATGGGCAGCCTCTGCTCAGTGTCTGTGGGGACAGGACAAGGGGTGATGGGCTCAAGTTGGAGCCCAGGGAGTTCCCCCCAATGTGGGGCAGAACTTCTCCCCAGTGAGGGTGAGGGAGCCCTGGGCCAGGCTGCCCAGGGGGTGTGGAGTCTCCTTCTCTGGAGAGATCCCAGCCCCTGTCCTAGGGACCCTGCTTTGGCAGGGGGTTGCACCCCAGGGGCTCTGGGGGTCCTTCCCAACCCCTACAGCTCTGTGATGCTGTGGGTAGCGCGTCCTCAGCTGAGCTCTTGGTCCAGGGACCTGCAAGAGGGGGTCTTAGGAGATAGAAGCACAGATTTGGGGAAGCTTTGGCCAGCTTGTTCTCTGGAGGCTGCTTTCTTGGGTGAGAACAGCAGATAACCCTGCAGTCCTACATCAAGTGCTGCTGGTCCCCAGCCAGTTCTCTGCCTCTCAGCTGCACTTGTCTTTCCTTGTTTGTTTTTGGGTTGTGTGTTGTTTTTTGGCAGCAGAACTCAAGGAGATGTCATCAGCTTCATACCCTTTCCGCTTCCCAGGCTTCCCTAGTGAATCCAAGGATGTGTTTTCCACCCAAGGTCACCTTCACACAGGGTTTTGCCCAGGAGCTGAGGGTTTTTATCCCTGCTGACCCAGCTGTGTGTCTCCTCTCTTCCAGGTGTGTGTGGCTGCTGCGGCGCCCTGCGTCCTCGCTACAAAAGGCTGGTTGACAACATCTTCCCTGAGGACCCTGAGGTAAATGAGGTGATGCTTCACTTGCCAAAGCTCTGGTGCTTCACATGGCAAATCCTAGCTGCAGGGACATGGTGTGACCCCCCTCAGCAAGTACCTGATGCTCCAGAGCTGGGAGGGGTGGGTGCCAGGCAGGACACTGCGCTGCCATCCAGAGCCCTGGCCAGGCTGGAGAGCTGGGCAGGGAGACACCAGCTGGGGTTCAACACCAGCAAGTGGAGAGTCTGGCCCCTGGGGAGGAAGAACTGCTGGAATCAGGACAGGCTGGGGGGGAGCTGCTGGAGAGGAGCTCTGTGGAGAAGGACCTGGGGGTGCTGGGGGGTGACAGGGTGGCCATGAGCCAGCAGTGTGCCCTGGGGCTGAGAGAGACAATGGGATCCTGGGGGCATCAGGAGGAGTGTGGGCAGCAGGTCACAGGAGGGGATCCTCCCCCTCTGCTCTGCCCTGCTCAGGCCCCAGCTGGAGGGTTGTGTCCAGTGCTGGGCTCCCTGGGATCAACCAGCCAGGGATCTCCTGGAGAGAGTCCAGAGGAGGCTGAGGAGATGCTGAAGGGCCTGGAGCATCTCCCCTGGGAGGAAAGGCTGAGAGAGCTGGGGCTGTTCAGCCTGGAGAGAAGAGCCTGAGAGGGGATCTGATCACTGGGGATCAAGAGCTGAAGGGTGGGACCCAGGGGGCCATGGGCAGCCTCTGCTCAGTGTCTGTGGGGACAGGACAAGGGGCAATGGCTGCAAATTGGAGCCCAGGAAGTTCCACACCAACCTGGGGAGGAACTTTTCCCCAGTGAGGGTGAGGGAGCCCTGGGACAGGCTGCCCAGGGAGGTGGTGGAGTCTCCTTCTCTGGAGAGATTCCAGCCCCATCTGGACACCGACCTGTGCAGTATGAGCTGGGGAGCTGCTTTGGCAGGGGGGTTGGACCCCAGGAGCTCTCCAGGTCCCTTCCAACCCCTACAGCTCTGTCAGTCTGTGGTTCTGTGACCTGCCCAGAAGCAGCTTCTGGGAGGCTGGAGATGCTTTGATTCCATAAAATCTTGCCTGGAGTGTTGGATTTTCCTTGAAAGGCTGTTTGGGAGCAGAGATAGAGAAGCAGCTCCTCCAGCCACACCAGCTTGGAGGGAGAGGGTTCCTTTCCCAAAGGTGCTGGGTGGCTGCTGAGGATGGATGGATGGAGGGAGGGAGGGAGGGATAGATGGAGGGGTGGGTGGATGGATGGATGGATGGGTGGATGGGTGGATGGGTGGAGGGATGGATAGGTGGAGGGAGGGAGGGATGGATGGGTGAATGGAGGGATGGATGGGTGAATGGAGGGATGGATGGATGGGTGAATGGATGGAGGGAGGGATGGATGGAGGGATGGAGGGATGGATGGAGGGATGGGGGGATGGGAGGATGTGGAACTGGACCTGAAGGCTGATGTCCTTCTCTTTGCAGGATAAGGAAAGCAGCTTCTAAGAGTAGGGGGTGTCTCTTGGGGCCTCAGCCAGGCTTTCAAGCCCCAAAGCTGCTTATGCTTCCAGGATGTGGGCAAGCTGATGCCCTGCTGAAATGGAGATGGGGGATGATGCCCTACCAGCTGTGCCTGGAGCATCCCAAACCTGACCCCTTTGGCTCCTTTTCAGAGCTGAGACTTGAAGGCAGTGGAAGAGGGGCTGCTGGCTGGGAGTGGTGGGGCTGGGATTAACTGGGGAGGTGGTTGAGTGCCTGTTTTATCATGGCACTGGCAGCAAAGCTGAGCAAGAGAGGAGGCTGCTGCTGAGCCATGAGGAGAAGGAGGAAGCACTGGAGTCTTCCACCCTGTGGGGAACTGGGGCTGGCAGCTTGGCATGCTCGTGTTGCTTGGCCTCAGCAGTCTGGAGGTGTCGATATCCCTGTCCCCCTTGGTTTTGGGGGGCTGGTCAATGGTTCTCCATGTCTTTACAGTGTGGGGTGCTCCTTGGAGGCTTGCATTGGGGTCACCCCTGGATCTGGGGTCTCAAGAGACCCCTCAGCTCCATGGAGGCTTGCACTGGGGTCCCCCCTGGTTGTGGGGTGTCAAGAGACCCCTCAGCTCCTTGGAGGCTTGCACTGGGGTCACCCCTGGATATGGGGTGTCAGAGAGCCCTCAGCTCCATGGAGGCTTGCATTGGGGTCACCTCTGGTTGTGGGGTGTCAGAGAGCCCCCAGCTCAGAGGAAACAATCCTCCTTTGCCCTCCCTGGTGAACAGGCTGTGGGGAAGCACTGGGATGGGACTGGCCTGCTCCAGAGCTCTGGCATCACTGCCAAGGCTTCCTAGAGAGATTCTTCTGGTGCTTGCTGGGTCTGGGGGTGAGGTGACAACACCCTGAGCTGCTTTGCTTGGCCTCAGCAGTCTGGAGGTGTCCATATCCCTGTCTATCCCTGTCCCTCTTGGTTTTGGGGGGCTGGTAAATGGTTCTCCATGTCTTTAGTGTGGGGTGCTCCTTGGAGGCTTGCACTGGGGTCACCCCTGGTTGTGGGGTGTCAGAGAGCCCTCAGCTCCATGGAGGCTTGCACTGGGGTCACCCCTGGTTGTGGGGTGTCAGAGAGCCCCCAGCTGAGGGGAAACAATCCTCCTTTGCCCTCTCTGGTGAACAGGCTGTGGGGAAGCACTGGGATGGGACTGGCCTGCTCCAGAGCTCTGGAATCACTGCCAAGGCCTCCTAGAGAGCTTCTTCTGGTGCTTGCTGGGTCTGGGGGTGAGGTGACAACACCCTGAGCTGCTTTGCTTGGCCTCAGCAGTCTGGAGGTGTCCATATCCCTGCATATCCCTGTCCCCCTTGGTTTTGGGGCATTCCTGGGAGGTGGTAAGTGCTTCTCCATGTCTTTACATCTCTTTCAGGATGGGCTGGTGAAGACCAACATGGAGAAGCTGACCTTTTATGCCCTGTCTGCCCCAGAGAAGCTGGATCGCATCGGTGCCTACCTCTCGGAGCGGCTCATCCGGGACGTGAGCCGGCATCGCTATGGGTGAGGGCTGGGAGGAGCTGTTCCAGCCATCCCAGGGCTCTGTGTAACACTGCCATGCTGGGGCATAGAGAGGGGACCAAGCAAAGGGGTGGGATGGATGGAGGGATGAAGCTCCTGTGTGCTCCAGGCTGTCCTAAAACTGTGAGACCTGATGGCATCCTGCCTCTGCAAGGGAGACCCAAGAGCAGGCAGGCACCCTGCAAGGGGACTGGGGAAACTGGGAGCCACCGTTGTGTTTCCCTGGCATCATGCTTGAGGGCTCTGGGGGTGTATGGTGATTGTCCCCAGCAGTGTGCCCTGGGGGCTTCACATGGCAAATCCTTGCTGCAGGGACATGGTGTGACCCTCAGACCTCACTTGATGCTCCAGAGCTGGGAGTGGTGGGTGCCAGGCAGGACACTGCGCTGCCATCCAGAGCCCTGGCCAGGCTGGAGAGCTGGGCAGGGAGACACCAGCTGGGGTTCAACACCAGCAAGTGGAGAGTCTGGCCCCTGGGGAGGAAGAACTGCTGGAATCAGGACAGGCTGGGGGGAGCTGCTGGAGAGGAGCTCTGTGGAGAAGGACCTGGGGGTGCTGGGGGGTGACAGGGTGGCCATGAGCCAGCAGTGTGCCCTGGGGCTGAGAGAGACAATGGGATCCTGGGGGCATCAGGAGGAGTGTGGGCAGCAGGTGACAGGAGGGGATCCTCCCCCTCTGCTCTGCCCTGCTCAGGCCCCAGCTGGAGGGTTGTGTCCAGTGCTGGGCTCCCTGGGATCAACCAGCCAGGGATCTCCTGGAGAGAGTCCAGAGGAGGCTGAGGAGATGCTGAAGGGCCTGGAGCATCTATCCTGTGAGGAAAGGCTGGGAGAGCTGGGGCTGTTCAGCCTGGAGAGAAGAGCCTGAGAGGGGATCTGATCACTGGGGATCAAGAGCTGAAGGGTGGGACCCAGGGGGCCATGGGCAGCCTCTGCTCAGTGTCTGTGGGGACAGGACAAGGGGGGATGGGCTCAAGTTGGAGCCCAGGGAGTTCCCCCCCAATGTGGGGCAGAACTTCTTGCCAGTGAGGGTGGGGGAGCCCTGGGCCAGGCTGCCCAGGGGGTGTGGAGTCTCCTTCTCTGGAGAGATCCCAGCCCCTGTCCTAGGGACCCTGCTTTGGCAGGGGGTTGCACCCCAGGGGCTCTGGGGGTCCCTTCCAACCCCTGTGATTCTCTGATCCTGCCATCATCCCTCCAGGCCATTGTCAGGAGCCTGTGCCACCCTCCTGGCTGTTCAAAGCCCACCATGGCTCTTCCTGAGCCAGAAGGAAGGCTGGCTGGGTTTGGGCAAGCAGCTAAATGGGTTACCCCTGGCTGCAGCTTCCTGGGGGCTATTGAGGGTGTTTCTATTGAGCTGTGGGGACGTGGCACAAGCAGGAGTGAGGATGAGGGGCTGATGCTTTCCCCAGAGAGCACATGATGGGACAGCAGGTTGGATTGGGACAGCAGTGTTTGCTCTGACGTCCTCTGACCACCCACTCTGAGTGGTCCCATCTGGACCCCTTCACCTCCCCTCCCCACATGGCTGCAAAGAGAGCAGCACCCTCCTGTAAATAGGTGACTGCCCTGATTAGAACTGCTGGGGGGAGCAGAGGACACCTCCTTCCCTTTGAAACAGCTCCTAGATGGATTCTTCTTGTCTCCTGAACAAAGGCATGGCAGGTAAACACAGCTCAGCATCATGGGGCAAACTTCAACCTGCCTTTTATCCCAAGGGAAGAGGAGCCAGCAGCCTGCCTGAGAAGGGTTCAAGCTGGAAAAGCTTCAAAGCCTCATCCCCATCACCCATCATCAGGAGTGACAGGACATTCAAAGCCCTGTGGCTGTTAACAGGCTCTGTTTGCTCTGCTGGGGGGGAAGAAATGAAAAGGCTTTCAAAGCTTTTCTGACATGAAATGACAAGTCTCAGTGGGTGGAGGGAGGGGGGATATGTTCCTTCCCCCACTGCTGTGTGTATGGGCACGAAATTGGGTTGGAGCATTACCTCATTTTCCAAGTTCATAGAATCCCAGCCTGGGCTGGGTTGGGAGGGACCCCAAGGGTCCCAGAGCTCCAACCCCCTGCCACAGACAGGGACACCAACCTCAGGCCTGGAGCTACACAAGGTGGCCCCAGGGGTCCCATCCCATCCCCCTGCTGAGGAGCAGGGCTGGGCTTGGGGGGTGGGTTTCCCCACGGTGCTGGGAGAGGGGGGACAAGAGCTGCCCCCTGGCCTTTGGGTTGGAGACCCACAACAGCCACAGCTCCTTCCCTCCCATCTGCCCAGCTCTGCACCCTTGTGCCCATCTCCTGGCTGAGGAGAGGGGAGGAACCATGGGATCCCAGACTGGGCTGGACTGGGAGGGACCCCAAGGGTCCCAGAGCTCCAACCCCCTGCCACAGGCAGGGACACCAACCTCAGGCCTGGAGCTACACAAGGTTGCCCAGGGCCCCAGCCAACCTGGCCTTGGACACCCCCAGGGACGGGGCACCCACCCCCTCTCTGGGCAGCCCCTTCCAGCCCCTCCCCACTCTCTCTGCACACAACTTCCCCCCAATCTCTCCTCTCCCCCTTCCCTCCTCCAGCTTCACTCCAGCCCCCTTGTCCTGCCAGGCTCTGCCCTTGAACAAGCCCATTCCCCTCCTGTTCCTGGGGTCCCTTCAGGGACTGGCAGGCTGCAGTGAGGTCCCCCCACAGCCTTCTCTTCTCCAGGCTGACCCAGCCCAGCTCCCTCAGCCTCTCTCCAGCCCTCTGAGCATCTCCCTGGCTCCTCTGACCCCTCTCCAACAGCCCCACATCTTCCTTGTGTTGGGCCCCAGCTCTGGACACAGGATCCAGCTGGGGCCTCCCCAGGGCAGAGCAGAGAGGGACAATCCCCTCCCTGGCCCTGCTGCCACCCCTCTGCTGATGGAGCCCAGGATCCCATCGCCCTTCCCAGCTCCCAGTGCTCACTGCTGGCTCAGGGGGAGTTTCTCCCCCACCAGGGAGGGATGTCCCTCCTGCCAGGGCAGGACAAGCTGGGTCTGGGAGGAAGGTGCTGAGCCCCCCCTGTCCAGAGCCCAGCGCTCCCTCAGGGGATATAAAGACCAGTTCATGGCAAGGGAAGTTCACAGGAGGTACTGGGGGTGATGCAAAGTGTTGCCTTGGCCCTGGGGCCAGCAGGTCTTCTCTTGGAGGAGAGGAATATCCCAAGGTTATTTTGGGTGTGAATTTTTTCCCCTTGGGCTGGCCAGAGCTGGAAGTTGCTCTTTTGCTCGTTGGGCACCCAGCTGGTTTGGGAGAGGGGAGGAGGAGGGATTACTGGTGTCTGTCAGGGTGTGACCATGGTCTCTGTCTACTCCCAGGTATGTGTGCATTGCCATGGAGGCCTTGGACCAGCTCCTCATGGCCTGTCACTGCCAGAGCATCAACCTCTTTGTGGAGAGCTTCCTGAAGATGGTGGCAAAGCTGCTGGAGTCAGAGAAACCCAACCTGCAGATCCTGGGGACCAACTCAGTGAGTAGGACCGTGGCAGCACCCTGCTCACCCTGCTTTTCACCCCTCACCTCTCTGCACAGTGTCAGGGCAAGGAACCTTGTTGGGAAAGGAAGGGAGAGGGGAGGATTTATGGTGTCTCCTCTCTTGTGGGAGCATTCCCAGACTCCCATCTGTGCTGCCCATGTGCTGTCTCTGCTGCCTGTTGGCTGTGACCATCTCTGCTGCCAGGGCTTCCCTCTCTTGAATTCAGCTTTTCCTAAACCAGCCTGAGGATATGGGGGTTGTCAGCAGTTTTGGACAATAGATTGGCTTAGGGAATGATCCCCATGGATTTTTGGGAGCTCTTTGTGCTTGGAAAAGAGCTGGATTAAACAGCTGCTGCTTGCAGGAGGTGGCTTAGTGGGACTGGGGATGTCACAGACATAGAACAAGGGGAAGGGAGAACATGAGGAACAAAGGTGATGTTCTCCCAGCATCCAAACTCTGGATGTGACTGGCAGCCCAGCAGCCTTTCTTGCTGGTTTATACTGGGAACACTGGGTGTTGATACCCAGGCTTGTAAAGGGTTCTGTCACTGTTTGAGTTGGACCTTGCTGCTTTTTGAGAGGGGGTTTGATGGAGCTGATCAGCTGGTGGTGATGTTTGATGGAGCTGATCAGGTGGTGGTGATGTTTGATGGAGCTGAGCAGCTGGTGGTGATGTTTGATGGAGCTGATCAGCTGGTGGTGATGTTTGATGGAGCTGATCAGGTGGTGATGATGCTTTGAGGGAGCTGAGCAGCTGGTGATGCTTTGAGCTGATCATCATCTTCATCAACAACCTTGATGAGGGAATAGTGTCCCCCCTCAGCAAGTACCTGATGCTCCAGAGCTGGGAGGGGTGGGTGCCAGGCAGGACACTGCGCTGCCATCCAGAGCCCTGGCCAGGCTGGAGAGCTGGGCAGGGAGACACCAGCTGGGGTTCAACACCAGCAAGTGGAGAGTCTGGCCCCTGGGGAGGAAGAACTGCTGGAATCAGGACAGGCTGGGGGGGAGCTGCTGGAGAGGAGCTCTGTGGAGAAGGACCTGGGGGTGCTGGGGGGTGACAGGGTGGCCATGAGCCAGCAGTGTGCCCTGGGGCTGAGAGAGACAATGGGATCCTGGGGGGCATCAGGAGGAGTGTGGGCAGCAGGTGACAGGAGGGGATCCTCCCCCTCTGCTCTGCCCTGCTCAGGCCCCAGCTGGAGGGTTGTGTCCAGTGCTGGGCTCCCTGGGATCAAAAGGACAGGGATCTCCTGGAGAGAGTCCAGAGGAGGCTGAGGAGATGCTGAAGGGCCTGGAGCATCTCCCCTGGGAGGAAAGGCTGAGAGAGCTGGGGCTGTTCAGCCTGGAGAGAAGAGCCTGAGAGGGGATCTGATCACTGGGGATCAAGAGCTGAAGGGTGGGACCCAGGGGGCCATGGGCAGCCTCTGCTCAGTGTCTGTGGGGACAGGACAAGGGGGGATGGGCTCAAGTTGGAGCCCAGGGAGTTCCCCCCCAATGTGGGGAAGAACTTCTTGCCAGTGAGGGTGAGGGAGCCCTGGGCCAGGCTGCCCAGGGGGTGTGGAGTCTCCTTCTCTGGAGAGATCCCAGCCCCTGTCCTAGGGACCCTGCTTTGGCAGGGGGTTGCACCCCAGGGGCTCTGGGGGGGCCCTTCCAACCTCTAAGATTCTGTGATCATCTGGTGATGCTTCTCAGCTCCAGGAACCAGCACAGTCCCAGATGTGGGATTGTAAATGTCTCTGCTGAGGCAGGAGCAGCAGAGCAGAGAGATTTCATGCCCTGTTCTCCCTCACAGCTAGCTGCTCCCAGCTGAAAATGATGAGAGCTGCCTATTGGCAAACCTATTAATCCACAGCCCCTGAAGAAGAGGGATTGATCGCTCGGTGGCACGTGGCACAGAGCTGAACCTCAGCAAGAGCTGCTGGAGTGTGTGAGACAGCCCTGACTGCAGGGACTCGTGATGCCACAGCAGAGGATTGGACATCCCAGCCCCAACACAGACCCCTCTGAGCACTGGGCTCAGGGCCAGACAGAGCCCTGCCTCATGTTTCCAGCCTCTGCAGAGCAAACCTCACATCTTCAGATGGGGAGAGCTGGTCCTGGACCATGGATCACAGAATCATTGGGGTTGGAAGGGACCCCCAGAGCCCCTGGGGTGCAACCCCCTGCCAAAGCAGGGTCCCTAGGACAGGGGCTGGGATCTCTCCAGAGAAGGAGACTCCACACCCCCTGGGCAGCCTGTCCCAGGGCTCCCTCACCTCCAGCACCGAAACTTCCCCACCCAGCTTGGTGCCACCAGCAAACCTGCTGAGGGTGTGCTTGATCCTCCTGTCAGTACCATTAATAAAGACATTGAACAGGACTGGTCCCAGCACAGACCCCTGAGGAACTCTGCTTGTCACCAGCTTCCATCTGCACTGGAGCCATTGCCCACCACCCTCTGGAAGTGACCAGCCAGCCAGTTCCTGACCCACTGAACAGCCCACCCATCAAATCCAGAGCCCCTGGGGTGCAACCCCCTGCCAAAGCAGGGTCCCTAGGACAGGGGCTGGAATCTCTCCAGAGAAGGAGACTCCACACCCCCTGGGCAGCCTGTCCCAGGGCTCCCTCACCCTCACTGGCAACAAGTTCTGCCCCACATTGGGGGGGAACTCCCTGTGCTCCAACTTGAGCCCATCACCCCTTGTCCTGTCCCCACAGACACTGAGCAGAGGCTGCCCATGGCCCCTGGGTCCCACCCTTCAGCTCTTGATCCCCAGTGATCAGATCCCCTCTCAGGCTCTTCTCTCCAGGCTGAACAGCCCCAGCTCTCTCAGCCTTTCCTCCCAGGGGAGATGCTCCAGCCCCTTCAGCGTCTCCATAGCATAGCTGTTCCCTTAGTGGATGGGATGGGGCTCAGGAGTGGGTGCTTTAATGAGAAGTCCAGATCAGGAATGATGCTTTAGTGATGCTTATTCCTTTGGCCTCCTCAAACACAGTGGGATTCAGAGGGCAAATACCCCAGAGAACCTGTGAGTCATGATAATGAGACACTTCTTCCTCTATCTGCTAACGAGGAATGAGCCTTGGGCTCCTGCTTAATTAGAGGGTGCCTTCTCCAGCAATCTTCACAAGAAGGGAGCTGCTGGCACAGGCAGGAGGAGGTTGTTTATAGAAACCTGTGTGAGTCATTCTCTGCTGTGTGAAAGCTCACACAGCTCCCTCCTTGCACACAGCCAAGGTGTCCTGCTGCTGAGCCCAGGGACCAGCTCACCAGGGACTGCTGGAGGCAGCAGTGAAAATCCAGCATCCCATGATCACTATAACCACCCCCCCCTTCCCATCCTGTAATCCCCAGGGTGAACATATGGAGTGGCAGCTTAAATCCACTTTGGTTTCTCATCCTTGTTAGGAGGCTGCAGGGCAACCTCCCCCCACCCCCCCCACCCTGTGGGTAGGAACCATCTAATTTCCAGCTCCATGGCATTCCTCTTTTATTTTCCCCTCAAACCAACATTGATCTTTCATTTTAACAGCTCTTCCCCCTCCTTGATGCTCCTCTTCTGATGGATTTCTGTCTGATATATTTCTAGGTGGCAGTGTTATCCCTTCCCAGCAGTTGTTTTGCTTCCCTGTTTCCCCCTTCTCATCCATCCCAGCCACAGTTCACTTGGAGCTTCTTGGGGTGCCCAGCAGGGCCAGGGAGGGGATTGTCCCTCTCTGCTCTGCCCAGGGAGGCCCCAGCTGGATCCTGTGTCCAGAGCTGGGGCCCAACACAAGGAAGATGTGGGGCTGTTGGAGAGGGGTCAGAGGAGCCAGGGAGATGCTCAGAGGGCTGGAGAGAGGCTGAGGGAGCTGGGCTGGGTCAGCCTGGAGAAGAGAAGACTGGGGGGGGGACCTGTGTGGGGCTGGGGTCAGACCTGGCTTGAGCACCCCCAATTCTTTGCTTGGGGCAGCAGGCAGAGGATGCTGTGCTTCCCCTGCAGCTGCCATCACCTGTCCCATCAGTGAGGGGCTCCTCTCTGGGACCCAAACACGCTGCTCAGCCCCCCAGGAGCTGGTCCCCTTCCCACCCATGTGTCCTATCTGGTTGGCTGCAGTGAGCCCAGCCTGCATCCAGCTCCCTGAACCTCCTGAGCTGGGGGTGCAAAATTACCCCTCACCCCCAAAACATGCTCCCCAATCCTTCCAAAACCCACTGGGCTGTGGGGAGACCTCACAGCAGCCTCCCCATCCCTGAAGGGACCCCAGGAACAGGAGGGGAATGGGCTTGTTCAAGGGCAGAGCCTGGCAGGACAAGGGGGCTGGAGTGAAGCTGGAGGAGGGAAGGGGGAGAGGAGAGATTGGGGGGAAGTTGTGTGCAGAGAGAGTGGGGAGGGGCTGGAAGGGGCTGCCCAGAGAGGGGTGGGTGCCCCATCCCTGGGGGTGTCCAAGGCCAGGTTGGCTGGGGCCCTGGGCAACCTTGTGTAGCTCCAGGCCTGAGGTTGGTGTCCCTGCCTGTGGCAGGGGGTTGGAGCTCTGTGACCTTGGGGTCCCTCCCAGTCCAGACCAGTCTAGGATTCTGTGATTCAAGGAGGGGACCCCCAGGCTGCCCAGATCTGCACCCTTCACATCTCAGCAGAACTGCTCTTGTGTTTCCTTTCTCAGTGGAATTACACTATGAAGCTGGGGAGCAGCTTTTCACCTGGGACATGGTGCCCATCAGTGAAAAGAAGCGGCTTTTCCTGAAGATTTGATGCTTCCTTTCCTGCCAGCCAGGTTCTCACTGGGCCAAGGACCTGGGGGTGTTGTGTGACTGGGACTGCCCAGGAGCCAGCAGTGTGCCCGGGGGGCCAGGAAGGCCAAGGGCATCCTGGCTTGTGTCAGAACCAGCGTGGCCACAGGGCCAGGGCAGGGATTGTGCCCCTGGGCTGGGCACTGGGGAGGCTGCAGCTCCAGTGCTGGGGCCAGTTCTGGGCTCCTCAGCATCAGAAGGACATGGGGGTCCTGGAGCCAGTGCAGAGAAGGGCAACCAGGCTGGGGAAGGGGCTGGAGGGCAAATCCTCTGAGGAGCAGCTGAGGGAGCTGGGGGTGTTGAGCCTGGAGAAGAGGAGGCTGAGGGGAGCCCTTCTCCCCATCCCCCTCCCCTGCCCTGCCAGGAGGGTGCAGAGAGGTGGGCCAGGGTCTCTTCAGCCAGGGGCCAGGAGATGGGCCAAGGGGCAATGGGCTCAAGCTGTGCCAGGGCAGGGGCAGCTCAGCTGGGAGGGCAAAGTTCTTCCCTGGCAGAGCTGTGGGGCTGTGGCACAGGCTGCCCAGGGAGGGGGCTGAGTCCCCAGCCCTGGGGGTGTTGAACAGAGGGGAGATGAGGTGCTGAGAGATCTGGCTCAGCACAGCACAGGGATGGTTGGACTCCAGGAGCTTCAAGGTCTTGGAGTTCTGTGTGATTCTGTGATTTCCCCATGTCCTGGTGCTGGTTTTTCCCACCAGACCCAGGTTGGCAGTGGGACTGGGGTGGGCATCTCCCATTAGTGCTGCATGGCTCAGCACCCTTGTAGGGGCAGCCAGGTCTTGGGAAGATGCAGCAGTCTGTGAGCATGTGACAGAGTCCTACAAAGCCCCAGAGATGGAGCAAGGAGAGGCTTGGAGGCTCATTTATCTCAGGTTTTGGTGGCTTTTGGCAAGTTCTGGCCCTGCCAGTGGCTGGAGGCTGAGAACTGACATAGGGAAGGGCAGCTGCCTCCAGCTGTTGACTCATCCAGCATCACCAGGCATGGTGGAACATGTGGGGATGCCTTCTCCCCAAGGATGGAGGCAGGCAGGGCTCACCATGCCTTGGGTGGGATGCCACTTTTTGGGGTGGGGAACTGAACCACAGGCACCACAGGCAATCCCAGCAGCACCTGGAACACTGACAAGTTGTGTGTGGGGGTCCCTTTGGTTTCCTGATAGCCCCAAACCCAACTACCATCCCCCACCTGGCTGTGGGGTTGATACCTTCAGATCCTGGCTGTAGAGAAGCCATCACCTTCTCTTCTCTCATGATGCTCCTTGACTCTTGGGACAGCTCACTGGGTGCTGTGGCATCACCTGCTCCTCACTCTGCACCCTGCTCTCACCTCTGGTTGCACGTGGAGTTGGTGTGAGCTTAAAAATACCCTGCTTTGTGCTCTGCCTGGTGCAGAGGTTCCTTATATAACAGCCCTGCATTTTACTGGTGAGTAAGAGGAGTTTTATCAGTTGGAACTGGTCCCTGCACTCTGGGAACAGTTCCTGGCAAGGCTGAGCTGGCTCTTTTCCTTGAGCAGAGCCAGGTTTTTTTTGCAGCTGATGTTATTAATAGCCCAGCAGGGTGGGTGAATGCTAATTGGTGCCTGTGTGATGAGCTGGGGCTGGGCTGAGGTGGCTTTGCTGTTTGGGGAGGGATACTGGTGGCCCCTTTGCTTCCTGCTCTCCTGGGAGTGGTGGATGCTGATGAATGCAGAGAGAAGCCCCCTGATAGAATTGGGGTAAGGATTGTCCCCCTCTGCTCTGCCCTGCTCAGGCCCCAGCTGGAGGGTTGTGTCCAGTGCTGGGCTCCCCGGGATCAAAGAGCCAGGGATCTCCTGGAGAGAGTCCAGAGGAGGCTGAGGAGATGCTGAAGGGCCTGGAAAAGCCCTTGAAGCTCCTGGAGTCCAACCATCCCTGTCGTGTGCTGAGCCAGATCTCTCAGCACCTCATCTCCCCTCTGTTCAACACCCCCAGGGCTGGGGACTCAGCCCCCTCCCTGGGCAGCCTGTGCCACAGCCCCACAGCTCTGCCAGGGAAGAACTTTGCCCTCCCAGCTGAGCTGCCCCTGCCCTGGCACAGCTTGAGCCCATTGCCCCTTGGCCCAGCTCCTGTCCCCTGGCTGAAGAGACCCTGGCCCACCTCTCTGCACCCTCCTGGCAGGGCAGGGGAGGGGGATGGGGAGAAGGGCTCCCCTCAGCCTCCTCTTCTCCAGGCTCAACACCCCCAGCTCCCTCAGCTGCTCCTCAGAGGATTTGCCCTCCAGCCCCTTCCCCAGCCTGGTTGCCCTTCTCTGCACTGGCTCCAGGACCCCCATGTCCTTCTGATGCTGAGGAGCCCAGAACTGGCCCCAGCACTCATGGTATGGAATGAATAAGCTGTGATTTATCATCAATCAATGGAGGATTTGCCCTCCAGCCCCTTCCCAAGCCTGGTTAACCCTTTATTTATCCTTTCTTCTTTATTTATCCTTTCTTCTTTATCCTTTCTTCTTTATTTATCCTTTCTTCTTTATCCTTTCTTCTTTATTTATCCTTTCTTCTTTATTTATCCTTCCCTAATTCTCTCCCTGATAGCTTAAAAAACCAGATGTGGTGTTTCTGGTAAGGACCACACTGGAAGGGAGCGATGGGACCTCATGTTGCTGGGTGCTGTGGGTGAGATCTGGGATGTGGTTAAAACCTCCTTACTCTTAGTCCCTCCACTGACATTTCCAAGGCTGTTTTCACCCCTGCAGCAGTGTTTGGGAATTGTTGGCCAGGTTTTGTGCCATCTGGGAGGATGGAAAGAAGCTGGAGGCAAATTTCCCTCCTGTTCCTGCTGTGTGATCCTGAACTCAGAGCCTTGTTGCACCTCTAAATGCCCTTCACAGGGGCTGCTTGGTGCTTGTGGTGAGCTTGGCAGTCAGGCCTGGCTGCTGATGGAGCTCAGTGGGACAGTGGGATGGCATGGTCAGAAAGTGGGACCCTGTCTCAAGTTGGGGACCCCATATCCCCCCTCTACTCTGCCATCCCCCTCTGCTCTGCCCTGCTCAGGCCCCAGCTGGAGGGTTGTGTCCAGTGCTGGGCTCCCTGGGATCAAAAGGACAGGGATCTCCTGGAGAGAGTCCAGAGGAGGCTGAGGAGATGCTGAAGGGCCTGGAGCATCTATCCTGTGAGGAAAGGCTGAGAGAGCTGGGGCTGTTCAGCCTGGAGAGAAGAAGACTGAGGGGGGACCTAATCCATGTTTATCAATATCTTAAGCATGGGGTGCAGGGGGAATTGGCCAGCCCCTTTTCAGTGTCTGTGGGGACAGGACAAGGGGCAATGGCTGCAAATTGGAGCCCAGGAAGTTCCACACCAACATGGGGAGGAACTTTTCCCCAGTGAGGGTGAGGGAGCCCTGGGACAGGCTGCCCAGGGAGGTGGTGGAGTCTCCTTCTCTGGAGAGATTCCAGCCCCATCTGGACACCGACCTGTGCAGTATGAGCTGGGGAGCTGCTTTAGCAGGGGGGTTGGACCCCAGGAGCTCTGGAGGTCCCTTCCAACCCCTACAATTCTATATCCTAAGTGCAGCAGGACAGTCTGACACATCATCCCAAGCACATCATGTAGTGGAGCACCCTGTGTTGCTGAACCCCCCCCCTCCCCAAACCTTTGCTGGCTTGCAGGGGAGTTTTCAAGAGTGTTTTTGCTGTGCTCTCTGTGCTGACCCCCTCATTCTTCTCTCTCAGTTTGTGAAGTTTGCCAACATTGAGGAGGACACCCCATCCTACCACCGCAGCTACGACTTCTTCGTGTCCCGCTTCAGTGAGATGTGTCACTCCAGCCACGACGACCTGGACATCAGGACAAAGTGAGTACCAGGGCTGGGGGGTGCTGCTATCACTGCCTCCTGGGTGAGGGGGCTTCCCTCTGACTCCAGCCTCTGACTTTTCTAGAGAAGCAGTAGGTTTTGGGACAGTGGGATGGAGGAGCTAAGGGACATCACAGTATCTGCAGGCTGGAAAAGCCCTTGAAGCTCCTGGAGTCCAACCATCCCTGTCCTGTTCTGACCCAGATCTCTCAGCACCTCATCTCCCCTCTGTTCAACACCCCCAGGGCTGGGCACTCAGCCCCCTCCCTGGGCAGCCTGTGCCACAGCCCCACAGCTCTGCCAGGGAAGAACTTTGCCCTCCCAGCTGAGCTGCCCCTGCCCTGGCACAGCTTGAGCCCATTGCCCCTTGGCCCATCTCCTGGCCCCTGGCTGGAGAGACCCTGGCCCACCTCTCTGCACCCTCCTGGCAGGGCAGGGGAGGGGGATGGGGAGAAGGGCTCCCCTCAGCCTCCTCTTCTCCAGGCTCAACACCCCCAGCTCCCTCAGCTGCTCCTCAGAGGATTTGCCCTCCAGCCCCTTCCCCAGCCTGGTTGCCCTTCTCTGCACTGGCTCCAGGACCCCCATGTCCTTCTGATGCTGAGGAGCCCAGAACTGGCCCCAGCACTGGAGGTGCAGCCTCCCCAGTGCCCAGCCCAGGGGCACAATCCCTGCCCTGGCCCTGTGGCCACGCTGGCTCTGACACAAGCCAGGATGCCCTTGGCCTTCCTGGCCCCCCGGGCACACTGCTGGCTCCTGGGCAGTCCCAGTCACCCAACACCCCCAGGTCCTTCTCCCCAGCAGCTCCCCAGCCCCCTGCCCCCAGCCTGGAGCTGCTGGGGGTCGCTGTGTCCCATGGGCAGCACTCTGCCCTTGGCCTGCCTTAACCTCAGCCCCTTGGGCTCAGCCCATTATCCCCTCATCTTCAGGTGTCTATGCACAGTGATTTCCCAGGAGCTGAGCACATTCAGGCTGCCGTTATTTACCCTCCCTTATTTTCCAAGCACTAAACCCAGTTGGCTGTGTGGGAGGCTGAACTGGGAGCCTGGAACACAACAGTGCAGCACCCACCCAGCCCCTGCTGCTGCATGGGACATCACCCATGAGTATCCCATGCATTGGAGAGCTTTTGCTGTCCTGAGAGCCAGGGCTTGGTGTGACCACAGCCGATGGCAGGACAGGGGAGAAATGTATCCTCAGCCTTCCAGCTTCTAGATCCAGAGCTGGAGGTTGGTGTCCCTGCCTGTGGCAGGGGGTTGGAGCTCTGGGACCCTTGGGGTCCCTCCCAGTCCAGCCCAGGCTGGGATCCCATGGTTCCTCCCCTCTCCTCAGCCAGGAGATGGGCACAAGGGTGCAGAGCTGGGCAGATGGGAGGGAAGGAGCTGTGGCTGTTGTGGGTCCCCAACCCAAAGGCCAGGGGGCAGCTCTTGTCCCCCCTCTGCCATTACCGTGGGGAAACCCACCCCCCAAGCCCAGCCCTGCTCCTCAGCAGGGTGATGGGATGGGACCCCTGGGCCACCTTGTGTAGCTCCAGGCCTGAGGTTGGTGTCCCTGCCTGTGGCAGGGGGTTGGAGCTCTGGGACCCTTGGGGTCCCTCCCAACCCAGCCCAATCTGGGATTCCATGATTCTATGATTGTTTTTTCTGGGCAAAGTGTTAGCAGGTGACACCCTGCTGAAGGTACCTTGGTGTATCTTTAAGTGTTTATCTTGTTTAAGGAAGGGGCTTAAGGACAGGAGGGAATGGCCTCAGGCTCTGCCAGGGGAGGTTTAGATGGAGATGAGGGAAAATTTCTGCACCAAAAGGATGCTCAGGCCTGGGAACAGGCTGCAGCCCAAGGTGATGGAGTCACCATCCCTGGAAGGATTCAAAACCCATGTAGATAGGGCCCTTGGGGACATGATTTGGTAGATATGGTGGTGGTGGGGTGATGGTTGGACTTGATAACCTCTGAGGTCTCATCCAACCTTAAAGAATCTGTGATTGCCTTTGCTTCAGGACCACAGCCTGCAGACAGCCAGAGCTGGGAGCAGGAGGCCAGGAAGTGACCTTGACTGCCAAAGGATGGACAGTGGTGTTGGGAAGAGGCCCCCCCCTGCTCTTAGGGGAATGAATGTTCCCCCCAAACCTGCCTCCAGCAGCCCTGGGGTCTGTGATCCCCCTTAAAGGCAGTTACAGCTCTCTAGCCAGCGTTGAGCACTGACTTGCTCTGCTGGGATGGGAAATGTACCCTGGGGGGATTAATTACTGCTAAAGCAGACAGATTAATGTTGTTTACTGCTGCCAAGGCCAGGCTGAGTTTAAAATGACCTGGTGTTTGAAACGTTCCTCTGAGGCACTTGAGGTTCTCACTGGGAAGCTCTGGGCAGGAGCCACTGCTGCCAGAGAGAAGCCTTGAGCAGAGCCCAGATCATGGAATCATGGAATCCCAGACTGGGCTGGGATGGGAGGGACCCCAAGGGTCCCAGAGCTCCAACCCCCTGCCACAGGCAGGGACACCAACCTCAGGCCTGGAGCTACACAAGGTGGCCCAGGGGTCCCATCCCATCACCCTGCTGAGGAGCAGGGCTGGGCTTGGGGGGTGGGTTTCCCCACGGTGCTGGCAGAGGGGGGACAAGAGCTGCCCCCTGGCCTTTGGGTTGGGGACCCACAACAGCCACAGCTCCTTCCCTCCCATCTGCCCAGCTCTGCACCCTTGTGCCCAGCTCCTGCCTGAGGAGAGGGGAGGAACCACGGGATCCCAGACTGGGATGGACTGGGAGGGACCCCAAGGGTCCCAGAGCTCCAACCCCCTGCCACAGGCAGGGCCACCAACCTCAGGCCTGGAGCTACACAAGGTTGCCCAGGGCCCCAGCCAACCTGGCCTTGGACACCCCCAGGGACGGGGCACCCACCCCCTCTCTGGGCAGCCCCTTCCAGCCCCTCCCCACTCTCTCTGCACACAACTTCCCCCCAATCTCTCCTCTCCCCCTTCCCTCCTCCAGCTTCACTCCAGACCCCTTGTCCTGCCAGGCTCTGCCCTTGAACAAGCCCATTCCCCTCCTGGTCCTGGGGTCCCTTCAGGGACTGGCAGGCTGCAATGAGGTCCCCCCACAGCCTTCTCTTCTCCAGGCTGACCCAGCCCAGCTCCCTCAGCCTCTCTCCAGCCCTCTGAGCATCTCCCTGGCTCCTCTGACCCCTCTCCTACAGCCCCACATCTTCCTTGTATTGGGGGCCCCAGCTCTGGACACAGGATCCAGCTGGGGCCTCCCCAGGGCAGAGCAGAGAGGGACAATCCCCTCCCTGGCCCTGCTGCCACCCCTCTGCTGATACTTATGTGTAGATATATGTTTATACACACATACATCTCTCTCACACACCTGAAACTGTGCAAGAAGTTGGAGGAGACCCCAAGAAGTTTCCCTACTGAGGTTTTTCCTCATTCCTGGTGGCTGCAGAGCCGAGTTGCACTCCAGGGATGCTGGATGCTAAGGATGCTTTCCAACACCTGCATCCTTTCTGGGTCCAAAGATCCTGACTCTGCTCTAGTCAATAAATCCATCAATAAGATTTCCCTTACACAGCAGGATTCCCAAGGCTGAAACCAGCCCCTCCACTCCAAAAGCCAATGTCCTGTGTCTCCCTGATATATTCTGTGGATCTAACCACAGTAAGGATCTGCCCATGGGAACAACTCTCAAGGAAAGAGCTTTGAGCAGGACCAAGGGCCCAGGAAAGAAAGCAGTGTGCTCCTTTTCAGTCACAGGACCTGCTGAGTTACTCTCTCCCAGTCTCCAAAGCAATTTAACCAGCATCACCAGTGCCCTGTGACAAGCCTCCACCAGCAGGGAGGAACCTCAGGGGTTCACCTCTCCACAAGCCAACCGTGTCCCTGGTGCAGCAGTTGAGGGAACAGCCCCAATGTGATGTGCTGAGGTGCTGCCTGACATCTGGAATGGGTGGTGGGTGCCCAGAACTGGGGGTGTCCAAGGCCAGGTTGGATGGGACCCCTGGGCCACCTTGTGTAGCTCCAGGCCTGAGGTTGGTGTCCCTGCCTGTGGCAGGGGGTTGGAGCTCTGGGACCCTTGGGGTCCCTCCCAGTCCAGCCCAGTCTGGGATTCCATGATTCTATGATTCCTTCTAGAGCCAGGTGCATCCTTATTTCACCTCCAGCATGGACTTGTGGCAGGCATGAGTGGGATCAGAAGGGATCTCATGATCCAAGCCTCTTGATTCTGCACAGAACTTCCTCCCAGTCTCTCCTCTAACCCTTCACTCCCCCTTGTCCTGTGGTCCAGCAAAGGAAGGTGCAGCCCAGTCCAGCACATCCCAGTCCAGCACAGCACCTCACTGCCCTGTTTTCTGACTGCTCAGGCCAACACAGGGGGCTTTGTGCCCAAACCCCTCATCCCCTGGGCCCCACACACCCCCCACAGCAAAACTGATCCCCCTGCAAAGCCTGAGCCCTCCCTGTGCCTGACCCTGTCCTGTCCCTGGGGGTGTCCAAGGCCAGTTTGGATGGGGCCCTGGGCCACCTTGTGTAGCTCCAGGCCTGAGGTTGGTGTCCCTGCCTGTGGCAGGGGGTTGGAGCTCTGGGACCCTTGGGGTCCCTCCCATCCCAGCCCATTCTCTGATCCTATGGTAAGTGAGATGTGCTGGATCTTGGTGGAGCATTTTGGCATCACTTTGTCCCCCAGGATCCGAATGTCTGGCATTAAAGGCCTCCAAGGTGTGGTGAGGAAGACTGTGAATGATGAACTCCAAGCCAACATCTGGGACCCACAGCACATGGACAAAATCGTGCCCTCTCTGCTCTTCAACTTACAGCAAGTGGAAGAGGCTGAAAGGTGAGTGCTCCCTGCTGCCATCACCCTCCTGCTCTGCCAGTGCCTTTGGCACCCCCCACCAAGGTTTTCCAAGGCTTTGTGCATTGATTTCATAGGGAATGACCCTCCTTTCTTCCCAAATAACCCCCCTCTGGCTGCAGGCTTGCCACCAGCTGGGTGTTTGGAGGAGAGTTGGTTGGGTGAGGAGCACGGAGCAGGGAAGCAGAGCTGAAATCCCTCCTGGAATCGTCCCATTTGAGGGTTGAGAGCGATGGAGCAGCCCTGGGAAAGTGGCTTTTGCTCAGATTCCTCTTCCTTTTTCTCTTGGAAACAGAAGCATTGAGGTGGAAAAAGTATTCAGGGGGGTTGGTGTGTTGCCTCCCGCCCTGGGAGGATGCTGTGTCCTGCATCCTCCCTGATAAGATCATTTGGAGAGAAGAGCCTGAGAGGGGATCTGATCACTGGGGATCAAGAGCTGAAGGGTGGGACCCAGGGGGCCATGGGCAGCCTCTGCTCAGTGTCTGTGGGGACAGGACAAGGGGGGATGGGCTCAAGTTGGAGCCCAGGGAGTTCCCCCCCAATGTGGGGAAGAACTTCTTCCCAGTGAGGGTGAGGGAGCCCTGGGCCAGGCTGCCCAGGGGGTGTGGAGTCTCCTTCTCTGGAGAGATCCCAGCCCCTGTCCTAGGGACCCTGCTTTGGCAGGGGGTTGCACCCCAGGGGCTCTGGGGGTCCCTCCCAACCCCTACAGCTCTGTGATCCTTAGAGCTGTTAATAACTGGGCAGGTTCCCCAGCCTCCCTTTAGGGTTTGGGTGGCCACCCTAAAGCCAGGAAGCCCCAGTATCACCCAGCAAACCTCAAGCATGGCACTCCTGAAGAGCCACACCACCCAGCTTCATCGTTTTGGATACAAGGGAGAGCGTCTGGACACCAACCTGTGTGCCCTGTCCTAGGGACCCTGCTTTGGCAGTGGGTTGCACCCCATGGGCTCTGAGGGGTCCTTCCCAACCCCTACAGCCCCGTGCCTCTGTGAATCCTCCCCCTCAGCACCAGGATCCCCCCCCTTCCTGCCCCAGGGATGTGGAGTCTGTTCCTACAGCCTGGCACTCCAACTGGGGCCATCCTGGTGTGTGTGTGTGACCCTCTCTGTTCTCCCTGCACCCAGGGAGCTCCCTGCACCCAACAGCTCTCTGATCTGGCTCCCCTCATCACTGGGCTCTGCTGGGATGGAGCTGCCCCATCTGCTTAGCAGGGTGACACTTGGGTGCCCCCACACTGCTATGGGCTGGGTGAGGGGTATCCCCCAACCCTACCCAGCTTGGTGTACAGGCATCCTTGTACTCCAGCCTTCCCTTGGCCAGGCTTTCTGCCTCTCCCACTGCTGCTTCATGCTCAGAGCCTCTCTCATCACCCTCCTCTGCTTTCACAGCCGCTCCCCCTCCCCTCTGCAAGCCACTGAGAAGGAGAAGGAGAGTCCTACAGAGCTGGCAGAGAGGTGCCTGAGGGAGCTGCTGGGCCGAGCTGCGTACGGCAACATCAAGAACGCCATCAAGCCCGTCCTCATGTAAGTCTGACAGCCCTTGGGCTTGGCATGAGGGGAAACTGAGGCATGGGGGAAGCAGCCAACGGGAGGCAGAGCTGGGGTGAAGCTCCCCTGGCTCCCTTTGGCACGGTGCTGGAGGCAGAGGCTGGATTTCAAGCTCAGCTCTCATTTATGGATGCATTTAGCTGGTATTGGGGTTGATACTTGTCACTGAGAAGCCACCCTGGAGTGAGATTTGTCTCCCTACCCTCACCTGTTTGCTCCCTGCTGCTCTTGGGGTGCTTGGTGCTGCTTTGCACCCCAGGCTAGGTTTGGGGAACCAACAGTTAACTTTTCCTTTCCCATCTCTTCCCAGTCACCTGGATAACCACTCCCTCTGGGAGCCCAAGATCTTTGCCACCTGCTGCTTCAGGATCATCATGTATTCCATCCAGGTGGGGAACTGGAAGGACTCTGGATGGTGGCACTGGTTGGGGGACACACATGGATGCTTGAGGGGGGGGACATCTACCTCCATGGCTGGGGGTTGAGTCAGAGCTGCCACCACTGCATTGCTGCAGCCCAGCAGTGTGGAGTCAGAGCTTGGCCTCTTGAGTCTCTTCCAAAACAGGCTGGGGATGGGCACAATCCCCTTCTTTCCAGCCTTGTGGGTCCCTGAGGGTGTGTGGGGAAGTGGCTGAGAGGCGTGAGCCTGGCTCTCTGCCAGCCTGGTGTGTTTGAGGATGCTGCTCATGGAGTTTATAGTCCCAAGAGTGATTCCTTCTCTGTCAGCAGAAAGCAAAGCCCTGCTGAATCAGACAGGCTGGGACATGCTGCAGGGAGGGCAATTGGACCCTGATGGAAAGCTGCCTCTTTCCAGATCTTTTCCAGATCACTGGAAAAGGCTGTAAATCACCTCAATGACTGCTGATGCTCCAGAGCTGGGAGGGGTGGGTGCCAGGCAGGACACTGCGCTGCCATCCAGAGCCCTGGCCAGGCTGGAGAGCTGGGCAGGGAGACACCAGCTGGGGTTCAACACCAGCAAGTGGAGAGTCTGGCCCCTGGGGAGGAAGAACTGCTGGAATCAGGACAGGCTGGGGGGGAGCTGCTGGAGAGGAGCTCTGTGGAGAAGGACCTGGGGGTGCTGGGGGGTGACAGGGTGGCCATGAGCCAGCAGTGTGCCCTGGGGCTGAGAGAGACAATGGGATCCTGGGGGCATCAGGAGGAGTGTGGGCAGCAGGTGACAGGAGGGGATCCTCCCCCTCTGCTCTGCCCTGCTCAGGCCCCAGCTGGAGGGTTGTGTCCAGTGCTGGGCTCCCTGGGATCAACCAGCCAGGGATCTCCTGGAGAGAGTCCAGAGGAGGCTGAGGAGATGCTGAAGGGCCTGGAGCATCTCCCCTGGGAGGAAAGGCTGAGAGAGCTGGGGCTGTTCAGCCTGGAGAGAAGAGACTGAGAGGGGATCTGATC
Organism: Laterallus jamaicensis coturniculus; assembly: GCA_022605575.1. Taxonomy (NCBI): domain Eukaryota; kingdom Metazoa; phylum Chordata; class Aves; order Gruiformes; family Rallidae; genus Laterallus; species Laterallus jamaicensis. Next base: position 80,545 of record JAKCOX010000227.1, on the reverse strand, counting down.
ACTGGGGATCAAGAGCTGAAGGGTGGGACCCAGGGGGCCATGGGCAGCCTCTGCTCAGTGTCTGTGGGGACAGGACAAGGGGGGATGGGCTCAAGTTGGAGCCCAGGAAGTTCCCCCCCAATGTGGGGCAGAACTTCTTGCCAGTGAGGGTGAGTGAGCCCTGGGCCAGGCTGCCCATGGGGTGTGGAGTCTCCATCTCTGGAGAGATTCCAGCCCCATCTGGACACCGACCTGTGCAGTATGAGCTGGGGAGCTGCTTTGGCAGGGGGGTTGGACCCCAGGAGCTCTCCAGGTCCCTTCCAACCCCTACAACTCTGGAATTCTGACTGGATGCAGCTGGGCATCCCTGCTAGCTGTGTGCTCTACAGAAATGAGCTGTCACCTCAGGCATGAGGTGATGGTGGTGTTTTCTTTCCAGCCACAGCATTCCCATCTGGTGATCCAGCAGCTCCTGGGGCACCTGGATGCCAACAGCAAGAGTGCAGCCACGGTGCGTGCTGGCATCGTGGAGGTCCTCTCAGAAGCAGCAGTGATTGCAGCCTCTGGCTCTGTTGGTGAGTTTATCCTCTCCATCCATCCATCCCTTGGCCCTTTTCTGCCCATGGGTGCAACACAGAGCTGCCCAGAGATTCAGACTGAGCTCTGGTTTGTGAGCTGGTGATGGGGGGACCCAGTTTGGAGCATCCAGGGGGTGCTGGGGATCTGCTCTGTGTTGTTCTGGTGCTCCAGAATGTAACACCCATGTGCAGTGAGCTGAACCTAGAGGGTGCCTGCCTTTGTGGCAGGGGGCAGAGGGGTCTCCAGGGGCTTGCTGTGACTAAACTGCCCCCATGATGCTCCTGGAAAGGAGCTGGTGATGGAGGGACCCAGTTTGGAGCATCCAGGGGGTGCTGGGGATCTGCTCTGTGCTGTTCTGGTGCTCCAGTCTGGCTCTGTTGGTGAGTTTATCCTCTCCATCCATCCATCCCTTGGCCCTTTTCTGGCCATGGGTGCAACACAGAGCTGCCCAGAGATTCAGACTGAGCTCTGGTTTGTGAGCTGGTGATGGGGGGACCCAGTTTGGAGCATCCAGGGGGTGCTGGGGATCTGCTCTGTGTTGTTCTGGTGCTCCAGAGTGTAGTGCAGTGATCCAAACCTAGAGGGTGCCTGCCTTTGTGGCAGGGGGCAGAGGGGTTTCCAGGGGCTTGCTGTGATTAAACTGACCCCACCATGCTCCTGGAAATGCCCTTTCTCTCCTGAGTTGCCTGGGGAAGCTGGGGAGGGTTTCAAATCAGTGTGTATCTAGCCCAAACTAGTTTCCAACCTATTTATGGGGTGACGGGAGGGAGAAACCCCACCCTGGGGCAAACCCCAGCCTCTATCTCCATGGGGAATCCTGCTGGTCTCTTCTGGTGATGTTCTTCCACCTCTCCCCTCTCTCTACACCAGGTCCAACAGTGCTGGAGGTGTTCAACACCCTCCTGAGGCAGCTGAGGCTCAGCATCGACTACGCCCTGACCGGGAGCTACGACGGCACCGCCGGTGTCAGCACCAAGATCATCAAGGAGCATGAGGAGAGGATGTTCCAGGAGGCTGTCATCAAAACCATAGGTGGGCTATCCTCTGCTGCCTGCTGGAAGCTTAGGCTAGGCTGCTGGGTGAGCTTTGTGCATCTCTGGGGTTACCTGGGGTGAAACAAAGTGTGTCTCCCACCCTCAGATGAAAAGGAGTGAGGAGGGAGCTTATTGCAGCCTGCCAGTCCGTGAAGGGACCCCAGGACCAGGAGGGGAATGGGCTTGTTCAAGGGCAGAGCCTGGCAGGACAAGGGGGCTGGAGTGAAGCTGGAGGAGGGAAGGGGGAGAGGAGAGATTGGGGGGAAGTTGTGTGCAGAGAGAGTGGGGAGGGGCTGGAAGGGGCTGCCCAGAGAGGGGGTGGGTGCCCCGTGTCTGGGGGTGTCCAAGGCCAGGTTGGCTGGGGCCCTGGGCAACCTTGTGTAGCTCCAGGCCTGAGGTTGGTGTCCCTGCCTGTGGCAGGGGGTTGGAGCTCTGGGACCCTTGGGGTCCCTCCCAGTCCAGCCCAGTCTGGGATCTCATGGTTCCTCCCCTCTCCTCAGCCAGGAGATGGGCACAAGGGTGCAGAGCTGGGCAGATGGGAGGGAAGGAGCTGTGGCTGTTGTGGGTCCCCAACCCAAAGGCCAGGGGGCAGCTCTTGTCCCCCCTCTCCCAGCACCGTGGGGAAACCCACCCCCCAAACCCAGCCCTGCTCCTCAGCAGGGTGATGGGATGGGACCCCTGGGCCACCTTGTGTAGCTCCAGGCCTGAGGTTGGTGTCCCTGCCTGTGGCAGGGGGTTGGAGCTCTGGGACCCTTGGGGTCCCTCCCAACCCAGCCCAGTCTGGGATTCTATGAGGGGAATGGGCTTGTTCAAGGGCAGAGACTGGCAGGTCAAGGGGGATGGAGTAAAGCTGGAGGAGGGAAGGGTTAGAGGAGAGATTGGGGTGGTTGGAGCTCTGGGATCCTTGGGGTCCCTTCCAACCCTTGCCATTCTATGATTCCATGATGAGGTTGTGGTGTGTTGCAAGTGTGGTGATGGGTTATCAGTAGGTGGCATTGCAACCCAAGCCATCCCCCAGCAGTGCTGCTGTGGTGTAGGCAGAGCTGTGTCTCTGCCCCGGGGTGGGAGAGCCTGAGGAAGGTGAAGGAGAGGAAGGAGAGAGGGCAGGCATCATCCTGCTACAGCCACTGAGGCTGAGGATACACCAGCCCTGAAGAAGGAAGAGGTAGAGGCAGGGGTTGCAGTCTCTCAGTCTTACCCTACATGGGGCTGGGAGGGGTTTTGATGGGTCTTGGATACCCCTGAAGGTGAATCATGGGTCTGGGGTGGGAGGGACCCCAAGGGTCCCAGAGCTCCAACCCCCCTGCCACAGGCAGGGACACCAACCTCAGGCCTGGAGCTACACAAGGTTGCCCAGGGCCCCAGCCAACCTGGCCTTGGACACCCCCAGGGACGGGGCACCCACCCCCTCTCTGGGCAGCCCCTTCCAGCCCCTCCCCACTCTCTCTGCACAGAACTTCCCCCCAATCTCTCCTCTCCCCCTTTCCTCCTCCAGTTTCACTCCAGCCCCCTTGTGAAGCTGATCCAGGTCTCATCCTGTCCCAGCCTGGCTGTTGGGGATGTGACATCTGCCTTGGAGCAGGGCAGGTGGACAGACCCCACTGCACTGGGTGCTTGTCAGGGTGGTGGGCTGCAACTTGCACACTGCCAGCTCCTTCTTGTCCCCACAGGGTCCTTTGCCAGCACCCTGCCCACCTACCAGCAGTCTGAGGTGATGGTCTTCATCATGAACAAGGTGCCACTTCCCTCGTCGCAGCAGTCCCTGGAGACAGGCAAAGCTGGGTGAGAACAGATGCCTTCCTCCCTCCTTCCTCTTCCCCTGCCCTGATCTCCCTGCCACTGGCCTGGCATGAGTGGAAGGTGCTTTTACAGGCAGCAGGGTTGCAGCTGAGCTCTGAGCTTCTTCAGGTACTTCAGGTATCACCCAAAACTAGCCAGGACCTAACAATGATAACCAGGGGAGAGACTTCTGATCCCTCAGGGCAGCGAGGTGGCTGCTGGTGATTGAGGGATGAATCCCAGAGTCACCAGGCTGGAAAAGCCCCTGAAGCTCCTGGAGTCCAACCATCCCTGTCCTGTGCTGAGCCAGATCTCTCAGCACCTCATCTCCCCTCTGTTCAACACCCCCAGGGCTGGGGACTCAGCCCCCTCCCTGGGCAGCCTGTGCCACAGCCCCACAACTCTGCCAGGGAAGAACTTTGCCCTCCCAGCTGAGCTGCCCCTGCCCTGGCACAGCTTGAGCCCATTGCCCCTTGGCCCATCTCCTGTCCCCTGGCTGAAGAGACCCTGGCCCACCTCTCTGCACCCTCCTGGCAGGGCAGGGGAGGTGGATGGGGAGAAGGGCTCCCCTCAGCCTCCTCTTCTCCAGGCTCAACACCCCCAGCTCCCTCAGCTGCTCCTCAGAGGATTTGCCCTCCAGCCCCTTCCCCAGCCTGGTTGCCCTTCTCTGCACTGGCTCCAGGACCTCAATTGTGTCCAGTGCTGGGCTCCCTGGGATCAACCAGCCAGGGATCTCCTGGAGAGAGTCCAGAGGAGGCTGAGGAGATGCTGAAGGGCCTGGAGCATCTCCCCTGGGAGGAAAGGCTGAGAGAGCTGGGGCTGTTCAGCCTGGAGAGAAGAGCCTGAGAGGGGATCTGATCACTGGGGATCAATAGCTGAAGGGTGGGACCCAGGGGGCCATGGGCAGCCTCTGCTCAGTGTCTGTGGGGACAGGACAAGGGGGGATGGGCTCAAGTTGGAGCCCAGGGAGTTCCCCCCCAATGTGGGGCAGAACTTGTTGCCAGTGAGGGTGAGGGAGCCCTGGGCCAGGCTGCCCAGGGGGTGTGGAGTCTCCTTCTCTGGAGAGATTCCAGCCCCTGTCCTAGGGACCCTGCTTTGGCAGGGGGTTGCACCCCAGGGGCTCTGGGGGGCCCTTCCAACCCCTCTGATCCTGTGATTCTGATGGTGAGGAGCCAGAACTGGCCCCAGCACTGGAGCTGCAGCCTCCCCAGTGCCCAGCCCAGGGGCACAATCCCTGCCCTGGCCCTGTGGCCACGCTGGCTCTGACACAAGCCAGGATGCCCTTGGCCTTCCTGGCCCCCCGGGCACACTGCTGGCTCCTGGGCAGTCCCAGTCACCCAACACCCCCAGGTCCTTCTCCCCAGCAGCTCTCCAGCCCCCTGCCCCCAGCCTGGAGCTGCTGGGGGTCGCTGTGTCCCACGGGCAGCACTCTGCCCTTGGCTTTCTTATACCCCTGGGGCTTTCCAGAACCTGCTCTATGCTTTCCTGGACCTGGCTGCTCATTGCTGCCTCCCCCTCTCCCCACTGGCCCCTCCAAGCTTTTATTAACTCCAAGCAGGAGGTGATATTTATACCCAGCAGTGGAGGAAGAGGAGGAGGAAGGGAAAACACCCAAACAACAGCATTCCTTCAGAAGTGTGGGAACAGCCCATGAGAGCTATTTAGAGCCAGGGTATCAGCTCTGAAACGTGTAGGGAAGGAGCAAAGAGATTTTCACTCTATATTTATCTTCAAACTACAGGCAGGCTCTTCCCACTTGTCTCTGATGGGGGAGAGACTTTGCTGGCAGAGAGGAGACACACTCTGCTCCTCACTCACATGGGGTCTATGTTCCAGCCTGAGGTGCTGGGTGCTGTTTGACCACGTCACCTTGGTTGCAGGAGCAAAATTGGGCTCCTAGGGCCAGGATGGTAGCTGCTTCTCTGTGCCAAGCTGGGTGCTGGGCTGTTTGTGGCTGCTCTTTTATCAGCTCCTGAGCTTCCTTCAGGAGAAGTTTGAAACCTCACCTGATGCTGTGCAAACAGGGCAGTGCTTGCTCTTGGGGTGGGGGTGAACCAGGAGCTTGTGCAGCTCTGGGGTTTGGGGTGTTGCTCAGTCCTTGGTAGCTCAGTCCTCGATCTTGAGAGGCTGGAAAGGTGGGTCTGGGGGAACCTGATGAGGTTCAACACTGCCAAGTGTCAGGGGTTGTGCTTGGGCTGAGGGATCCCAGACACAGATACAGACTGGGAGAAGAGCTCCTGGAGAGCAGCCCTGTGAGAAGGACCTGGGGGTCATGGGGGGTGAGAAACTCCCCCTGAGCCAGCAGTGGCTCTTGCAGCTCACAAGGCCAATGGGATCCTGGGCTCCATCAGCAGAGGGGTGGCAGCAGGGACAGGGAGGGGATTGTCCCTCTCTGCTCTGCCCTGGGGAGGCCCCAGCTGGATCCTGTGTCCAGAGCTGGGGCCCAACCCAAGGAAGATGTGGGGCTGTTGGAGAGGGGTCAGAGGAGCTAGGGAGATGCTCAGAGGGCTGGAGAGAGGCTGAGGGAGCTGGGCTGGGTCAGCCTGCAGAAGAGAAGGCTGTGGGGGGACCTCATTGCAGCCTGCCAGTCCCTGAAGGGACCCCAGGACCAGGAGGGGAATGGGCTTGTTGAAGGGCAGAGCCTGGCAGGACAAGGGGGCTGGAGTGAAGCTGGAGGAGGGAAGGGGGAGAGGAGAGGAGAGATTGGGGGGAAGTTGTGTGCAGAGAGAGTGGGGAGGGGCTGGAAGGGGCTGCCCAGAGAGGGGGTGGGTGCCCCGTCCCTGGGGGTGTCCAAGGCCAGGTTGGCTGGGGCCCTGGGCAACCTTGTGTAGCTCCAGGCCTGAGGTTGGTGTCCCTGCCTGTGGCAGGGGGTTGGAGCTCTGGGACCCTTGGGGTCCCTTCCAACCCATGCCATTCTATGATTCTTGGGCAGAGTGAGGCAGCACAGAGATGGGGACAGCCTGGAAATCCCTTGGGAGCTCTAAGGGAGGGCTCAATCTTTCCAAGTTCTCCTTCTAGACCTGGGAAAAATTGAGCTCAGACAATAGAAACTTCAAGATGCCCTTTTTTTGGGGCATTAAACCCCCCTCACATCCCTCAAGGGGCAGCAGAATGGTTTGTGGTGGCTTTGCAAGGACCAAGATGAGAGCTAGGAACAAGGCAACCTTCCCAGACCAAGGAGCTTGGGCTTTGCCTCCCCAGTTTTCAGCTGCTTAGGAGTGAGGAAGCCTGTTCAGACCCAGTGCCTGGTGTCCCTTGGGAGTCACTGAAGGACAGGGACATGCTGAGATTGAGGAGTTCAGCTTGTGCCTCAAGCAATGCCTTGTTTCTTGTGCCTGTGCTGGGATGTGTATGTTGATGTCCATCCTTTAGCAGCCTTTCTGCTGGCTGGGACCTCGTTGGCTGGAGACATTTAGAGCATGGGTGGTGACTCTTGGGGCACAGGTCCTGCTCTGCTGGAGGTTTTCCCACCCTTTTGGGGATGGAAGGAGGATTGCTTTGTTTTCACTTGGATTTTGTGACAGCTGTGACCAGTGCTGTTCCCCAGGGCTCATTGTGGGGTCCAGTCCTGTTCAGTATCTTCACTGACCTTGCTGAGGGAACAGCACCCACCCTCAGCAAGTACCTGATGCTCCAGAGCTGGGAGGGGTGGGTACCAGGCAGGACACTGCGCTGCCATCCAGAGCCCTGGCCAGGCTGGAGAGCTGGGCAGGGAGACACCAGCTGAGGTTCAACACCAGCAAGTGGAGAGTCTGGCCCCTGGGGAGGAAGAACTGCTGGAATCAGGACAGGCTGGGGGGGAGCTGCTGGAGAGGAGCTCTGTGGAGAAGGACCTGGGGGTGCTGGGGGGTGACAGGGTGGCCATGAGCCAGCAGTGTGCCCTGGGGCTGAGAGAGACAATGGGATCCTGGGGGCATCAGGAGGAGTGTGGGCAGCAGGTGACAGGAGGGGATCCTCCCCCTCTGCTCTGCCCTGCTCAGGCCCCAGCTGGAGTGTTGTGTCCAGTGCTGGGCTCCCTGGGATCAACCAGCCAGGGATCTCCTGGAGAGAGTCCAGAGGAGGCTGAGGAGATGCTGAAGGGCCTGGAGCATCTCCCCTGGGAGGAAAGGCTGAGAGAGCTGGGGCTGTTCAGCCTGGAGAGAAGAGCCTGAGAGGGGATCTGATCACTGGGGATCAAGAGCTGAAGGGTGGGACCCAGGGGGCCATGGGCAGCCTCTGCTCAGTGTCTGTGGGGACAGGTCAAGGGGGGATGGGCTCAAGTTGGAGCCCAGGGAGTTCCCCCCCAATGTGGGGAAGAACTTCTTGCCAGTGAGGGTGAGGGAGCCCTGGGCCAGGCTGCCCAGGGGGTGTGGAGTCTCCTTCTCTGGAGAGATCCCAGCCCCTGTCCTGGGGACCCTACTTTGGCAGGGGGTTGCACCCCAGGGGCTCTGGGGGGCCCTTCCAACCCCTGTGACTGTGACTGTGTGATTTTAACCTCTGGTTCCTTTGTGACAGGGAGAACCGCAATCGGCTGACACAGATCATGCTCCTCAAGTCCCTCCTCCAGGTAGGAATGTCGCCATCCAGAGCATCCAGCCTCTATGAGACCCCCCAGCTGCTGGTGTGGGGGAGCTGAGCACCCTTTTCCTGGGTTGAAGAAGAGCTCAAGCTCTCTTGCAGGTCACAAGGCCAATGGGATCCTGGGCTCCATCAGCAGAGGGGTGGCAGCAGGGCCAGGGAGGGGATTGTCCCTCTCTGCTCTGCCCTGGGGAGGCCCCAGCTGGATCCTGTGTCCAGAGCTGGGGCCCAACCCAAGGAAGATGTGGGGCTGTTGGAGAGGGGTCAGAGGAGCCAGGGAGATGCTCAGAGGGTTGGAGAGAGGCTGAGGGAGCTGGGCTGGGTCAGCCTGGAGAAGAGAAGGCTGTGGGGGGACCTCATTGCAGCCTGCCAGTGCCTGAAGGGACCCCAGGAACAGGAGGGGAATGGGCTTGTTCAAGGGCAGAGCCTGGCAGGACAAGGGGGCTGGAGTGAAGCTGGAGGAGGGAAGGGGGAGAGGAGAGATTGGGGGGAAGTTGTGTGCAGAGAGAGTGGGGAGGGGCTGGAAGGGGCTGCCCAGAGAGGTGGTGGGTGCCCCGTCCCTGGAGGTGTCCAAGGCCAGGTTGGCTGGGGCCCTGGGCAACCTTGTGTAGCTCCAGGCCTGAGGTTGGTGTCCCTGCCTGTGGCAGGGGGTTGGAGCTCTGGGACCCTTGGGGTCCCTTCCAACCCTTGCCATTCTATGATTCTCTACTTAACCCTCTCTGCTTTTATCCTCTCTTTCTTGGTGGGTTTTAACTCCCCTCCTCAAGTGATGCTTTGTGTTGTCTCCCTTTCTCTTGGATGCCTACAGGTCTCTGTGGGTTTCCAGTGCAGTAACATGCTCACAGCACTTCCCAGCGCCTTCCTGGACAGGCTGCTCTCCTCAGCCCTCCTGGAGGATCCTGAGATCCGACTCTTTGTGCTGGAGATCCTCATCAGCTTCATCGATCGCCACGGGAACCGGCAGAAGTTCTCCACCATCAGGTATCTCCTGGGGGGGCTTCTCCAACTGGGCTGGGACCCTGCAGATGCTGCACAAGGGGCTTGGGATGGAGAGCTGGGAGCACTGCCCAGAGAGGGGGTGGGTGCCCCGTCCCTGGGGGTGTCCAAGGCCAGGTTGGCTGGGGCCCTGGGCAACCTTGTGTAGCTCCAGGCCTGAGGTTGGTGTCCCTGCCTGTGGCAGGGGGTTGGAGCTCTGGGACCCTTGGGGTCCCTCCCACTCCAGCCCAGTCTGGGATCCCATGGTTCCTCCCCTCTCCTCAGCCAGGAGCTGGGCACAAGGGTGCAGAGCTGGGCAGATGGGAGGGAAGGAGCTGTGGCTGCTGTGGGTCCCCAACCCAAAGGCCAGGGGGCAGCTCTTGTCCCCCCTCTGCCAGCACCGTGGGGAAACCCACCCCCCAAGCCCAGCCCTGCTCCTCAGCAGGGTGATGGAATGGGACCCCTGGGCAACCTTGTGTAGCTCCAGGCCTGAGGTTGGTGTCCCTGCCTGTGGCAGGGGGTTGGAGCTCTGGGACCCTTGGAGTCCCTCCCAGTCTAGCCCAATCTTGGAATCCCATGATCCTATGATCCTGCTGCTGAGAGCAGCACTAGTCAGACACTGGTCTCAAGAGAACACACAGGGTTCCTTTCCTCCTCCAGTGGCTTCATCCACAGCAACACATCCCCATGGATACGTCTGCTGCACACCCCCATTGTCCATGCCCTGTCACCTCAAAAGAAGGTGTCTGTAACCCCAGATGGCAACATCCCCACAGGTTTTGCTGCTCACCCCTTGCATGTTTCTTTGTCCCCTTGCCTGTGTGTTCCCCAGCCCTGGAATCCTCTCATGATTTGGCTCCACACTCTTGAATGTCCCTTTTAGAAGCCCCCTAGAACTTCCTCCCTGGGTTCCTCCCAGAGGGTTTGTTCCTGGCCAGCAGCTCTGTGTGTGTTTGGGGGTTACTTGTGCCTCTTCCCTCTGATGTCTGAGTTCCCCTTGGCCTTTCCTTGCAGCACCATCAGTGACATCTCAGTCCTTAAGCTGAAAGTGGACAAATGCTCACGCCAGGACACTGTCTTCATGAAGAAGGTAAGGCCAGAACCTGGGTCAAGCTGTCCTTCAGAGACCCTGTGAGGACTGTGCCTCTCTTTCCTCAAATCACACTGAGTCTTGGGGCACCATGGTGCTTCCAAACCTGGGAATATCCCTGGGAGAAGCCTGTGGGATCCAACCTTCATGGGAATATCCCTGGGTTCTCCCAGGGATCCAGCCTCCATCAGCCCTTCCCACATGGACCTTTCCCAAGCTCAGAATCCTCATTACTTGTGATCAGGTCTGATTTATATCTCCATTCCCCTGCCCCTCCACCTCCTTAAAAACACATCCAGGCTGGTGGGAACCCCACTGGAGCTAACTTGAGGCCAAGAGGGGATCACTGGATGACCTTGCACACACCAGGGAGCAGCACTGCACCCCCCTAAACTCAACCCCCTCATTATCCAAGGATTACCCATGATAATCCCAGCTCCCTCTCACCAGGACTTGCTTGGTACCCAGAGGAGCTCAGCTCCCTCCTGCATGGCTGAAGGCCCCTTTCTTGAGCCCTGCTGCTTTTCCTTCTCAGCACTGGGGATGCTGAGGAGGTGACCAGATCCTTTTGTGTCCCCACAGCATGGCCAACAGCTCTACAGGCACATCTACCTGATCTGTAAGGAGGAGAGCAACCTGCAGGCTCATTATGAGGCTCTCTACAGCATGCTCATGCTCATTAGCATCGAGCTGGCTAACGAGGAGGTGGTGGTGGACCTCATCCGCCTGGTGCTGGCAGTGCAGGTAGGTGTGGGGAGCTGGATGCCATGGGAGGGAGTCTCTGGGAATCACAGGGGTTGGAAGGGCCCCCCAGAGCCCCTGGGGTGCAACCCCCTGCCAAAGCAGGGTCCCTAGGACAGGGGCTGGGATCTCTCCAGAGAAGGAGATTCCACACCCCCTGGGCAGCCTGGCCCAGGGCTCCCTCACCCTCACTGGCAAGAAGTTCTGCCCCACATTGGGGGGAACTCCCTGGGCTCCAACTTGAGCCCATCCCCCCTTGTCCTGTCCCCACAGACACTGAGCAGAGGCTGCCCATGGCCCCCTGGGTCCCACCCTTCAGCTCTTGATCCCCAGTGATCAGATCCCCTCTCAGGCTCTTCTCTCCAGGCTGAACAGCCCCAGCTCTCTCAGCCTTTCCTCCCAGGGGAGATGCTCCAGGCCCTTCAGCATCCTCATAGCCCTTCTCTGAGGGGATGGGGGTGCTGAGGGGATGGGGGTGCTGAGGGGATGCTATGGGGGTGCTGAGGGGATGCTGAGGGGATGGGGATGCTGATCCCCTCCTGTGACCTGCTGCCCACACTCCTCCTGATGCCCCCAGGATCCCATTGTCTCTCTCAGCCCCAGGGCACACTGCTGGCTCATGGCCACCCTGTCACCCCCCAGCACCCCCAGGTCCTTCTCCACAGAGCTCCTCTCCAGCAGCTCCCCCCCAGCCTGTCCTGATTCCAGCAGTTCTTCCTCCCCAGGGGCCAGACTCTCCACTTGCTGGTGTTGAACCCCAGCTGGTGTCTCCCTGCCCAGCTCTCCAGCCTGGCCAGGGCTCTGGATGGCAGCGCAGTGTCCTGCCTGGCACCCACCCCTCCCAGCTCTGGAGCATCAGGTACTTGCTGAGGGTGGGTGCTGTTCCCTCAGCAAGCTCAATGAAGATATTGAACAGGACTGGACCCAGCACTGAGCCCTGGGGAACAGCACTGGTCACAGGGCTCCAGTGCTCCTTGTGCTGAGGGCTCCAGAGCTGGACCCAGCCCTGCAGGTGAGGTCTCCCCAGAGCAGAGCAGAGCAGAGGGGCAGAATCCCCTCTCTCCATCTGCTGCCCACACTGCTGGGGATGCAGCCCAGGATGGGGTTGGCCTTGTGGGCTGCAGATGCACATTGGTGGCTCTTGTCCAGCTTCTCCCCCACGAGTCCCCCCAAGTCCTTTCCCTCAGGGCTGCTCTCCAGCCCATCACCTCCAGTCTGTGAGGTAGTGAGGATTACCCCAAGCCAACTGCAGGTCCTTGCACTTGTCCTTGTTGAACTTCATGATGTCCACACAGTCCAACCTCTCCAGCCTGTCCAGGTCCCTCTGGATGAGAGCCCATCCCTCTGGCATGTCAACTGCACCACAAACCTTGATGTCATCCACAAACTTGCTGAGGGTGCCCTTCATCCCACACTCTGTGTCCTTGATGAACACATTTAACGTGTTTGGAGGGTGGGTGATGCCACAAGGAGGATGGAGGCCAGACAGTGGCTTTGCTCATCCCCAAAGACTCATGGAATCCCAGCCTGGGCTCGGATGGGAGGGACCCCAAGGGTCCCAGAGCTCCAACCCCCTGCCACAGGCAGGGACACCAACCTCAGACCTGGAGCTACACAAGGTTGCCCAGGGCCCCAGCCAACCTGGCCTTGAACACCCCCAGGGACGGGGCACCCACCCCCTCTCTGGGCAGCCCCTTCCAGCCCCTCCCCACTCTCTCTGCACAGAACTTCCCCCAAATACCCAATTTGAACCTCTCCTCCTCCAACTTTAATCCTGAGGGTCCTGGGTTTGCTAAACCCCCTCAGTGTCACCATGGGAAGGTGGGATCCCCTCCCCTCATCCTAGTGAGGGTCTCCTGGGGTCATAGCATCATAGAATGACATGGTTTTGGGAGGGACCCCAAGGATCCCAGAGCTCCAACCCCCTGCCACAGGCAGGGACACCAACCTCAGGCCTGGAGCTACACAAGGTGGCCCAGGGGTCCCATCCCATCACCCTGCTGAGGAGCAGGGCTGGGCTTGGGGGGGTGGGTTTCCCCACGGTGCTGGCAGAGGGGGGACAAGAGCTGCCCCCTGGCCTTTGGGTTGGGGACCCACACCAGCCACAGCTCCTTCCCTCCCATCTGCCCAGCTCTGCACCCTTGTGCCCATCTCCTGGCTGAGGAGAGGGGAGGAACCATGGGATCCCAGACTGGGCTGGACTGGGAGGGACCCCAAGGGTCCTAGAGCTCCAACCCCCTGCCACAGGCAGGGACACCAACCTCAGGCCTGGAGCTACACAAGGTTGCCCAGGGCCCCAGCCAACCTGGCCTTGGACACCCCCCAGGGACGGGGCACCCACCTCCTCTCTGGGCAGCCCCTTCCAGCCCCTCCCCACTCTCTCACCCATCTCACAGGGCTGTGTCTCCATTGCAGGAAATTGCCCAGATCAATGAGGACAACCTGACAGCCTACAACCGCTGCGCGCTCTTTGCCCTCGGTGCAGCTTACCTGAACCTCATCAGCCAGCTCATCACCGTGCCCACCTTCTGCCAGCACATCCATGAGGTGGGAAGGGTGGCTTTGGGGATGGGGAGGAAAGCTTGGTCCACATCATCTCTCCTGGTTACCCATGGGGTTTGAGCTTCTCCTTGCTCCTCTTCTGCAGGTGATTCAGATGAGGCAGAAGGAAGCTCCCTACCTTCTCCCTGAAGATGTGTTCATGGAGAGACCCAGGTGAGAGCCTAGAATCCCAGACTGGGCTGGACTGGGAGGGACCCCAAGGGTCCCTGAGCTCCAACCCCCTGCCACAGGCAGGGACACCAACCTCAGGCCTGGAGCTACACAAGGTTGCCCAGGGCCCCAGCCAACCTGGCCTTGGACACCCCCAGGGACGGGGCACCCACCCCCTCTCTGGGCTTCCCTGCTACCTGCTGCCAAGGGATTGGCACCCACAAGGTCCTGGGTTGTAAGGGGTTGGTGCTCCTCTCCTTTCCCATCTGGGGATGTCCCAGTGAGGAGGACATGGAGCAGTTGTCAGCCTGTTGAAGACCTGAGGAGGATCCTCAAGCAGCCAGGGAAAGGTCTGGCAGTGGGATGGGGGATAGGTCACCCTGCTGCACTGCTGTGCCACCAGCTCAGGAGTGTCCCCAGGCCAAGGCTGGCTGGGCTGTCCCCTTCCCACCCCCCCTTTGGTGGGGAGATCCTTCACTCTACCCCCACTGAGCCCAGAATCCAGATCCAGAGGCTTGGAAACCCTGCTGCCATAGTTCCCCTGGCAGAAGAGGTCCTCCCAGCTTGAGGTGGGCTTGTTTTCTCCATCCCAACAGGTTGAGCAAGAGCCTGGACCGCTTGGGCCCTGAGGTCTTCTTCTGGCAGAGCAAGATCAGCGAGGTGCTGGGAGGCAGTGGGTACAACTCAGACAGGCTCAGCACACCCTACATCCCCCAGCTGACAGGTATACACCACCTTGGGGCATCCTGGAGAACTGGGAAGGAAGGGGAGGAAACTGGGTTCCTCACCTGCACAGGTATGGGAGCTGGGGAGTTCTTCTCCTCCATGTGAAGAGAAGCCACCTGGGGGAAACTGAGGCACGGTTTGTGAACCAGGGACACCCTGGGGTTGCTCTGTGTGTGTCTGGGTGGACAAGAAGGAGCTGGGAAGCCTGCTGGGTGTCAGCTCAGCCCTCAGTTCAGCTGGTTTGGATGAGTTTGGGTGATGAGTTGGGATGGAATGCTGCCCTGGGGGTGGGTCAGGAGGCTGTGTTCCCCAGGGGCTCACCTTGCTACCCCTGGGGGTGGCTGCAATTAACTCTCCTGCCCTTCCTCTTCCTCCCCAGATGAAGATCGTTTGTCCAAGAGGAAGAGCATTGGGGAGACCATTTCCCTGCAGGTTGAGGTGGAGTCAAGGAACAGCCCAGAGCGAGAGCAGGTACCACATCACCCCTTCCCCAACACCCTGACAGGTCAACTCTTCCTTTGGCTACACACATCATTGCTCTGCTGACTGCAAGGGCAGAGCCTGGACCTCAGCCCCAGAGTGCCTGGCACTGAGGAGGGGGCTGAAAGACCCCAATTCTGGAGTCCTGTGTCCAGAGCTGGGACCCCCAACACAAGGAAGATGTGGGGCTGTTGGAGAGGGGTCAGAGGAGCCAGGGAGATGCTCAGAGGGCTGGAGAGAGGCTGAGGGAGCTGGGCTGGGTCAGCCTGGAGAAGAGAAGGCTGTGGGGGGACCTCCTTGCAGCCTGCCAGTCCCTGAAGGGACCCCAGGAACAGGAGGGGAATGGGCTTGTTGAAGGGCAGAGCCTGGCAGGACAAGGGGGCTGGAGTGAAGCTGGAGGAGGGAAGGGGGAGAGGAGAGATTGGGGGGAAGTTGTGTGCAGAGAGAGTGGGGAGGGGCTGGAAGGGGCTGCCCAGAGAGGGGGTGGGTGCCCCGTCCCTGGGGGTGTCCAAGGCCAGGTTGGCTGGGGCCCTGGGCAACCTTGTGTAGCTCCAGGCCTGAGGTTGGTGTCCCTGCCTGTGGCAGGGGGTTGGAGCTCTGTGATCCTTGGGGTCCCTCCCAACCCAGCCCAGGCTGGAATTCTCTGACTCTTTGGGATGCTGCTCTCCAGGTGCTGGCAGATCCCAGCCTGTGATGCCCTTCATCACAGGGCATGAAGGCTTTCCTGACACTCTTTGGGTACCAGGTTTTTATCCTCCCTGTCTGCATGTTTCTTAGCTGTGGGTCCCTTCAGGGAGGTGTCAGGCTGGGCTTGTCCCTCCTGAAAAAAACCCATTTTGATTGTTTGAATGATCTGGAAAAGATCTCCCTGATCTTTAAGGACAGGCTTGTGTTTTGGTGTGAGGATGCTGGTTTTGGGTTGGCTGTGATCCCAGGATGGTGTCTTGTGCTGCCCATCTCCTTTTCCCCTTCCTTTAGAGAGCACCAGCAGAAGAGATCACATATGAGACACTAAAGAAGGCAATAGGTAAGAGAGGGAAGCTGCTGTGGTGGGGAGAGGCTGAGGCTGGTGTGGGGGGTGTACAGGTACCCTCACCCTGCGTGCAGCACCCATTTGTCACAGGTGTTGGGTGACTGGGACTGGCCAGGAGCCAGCAGTGTGCCCAGGAAGGCCAAGGGCATCCTGGCTGGTGTCAGAGCCAGCGTGGCCACAGGGCCAGGGCAGGGATTGTGCCCCTGGGTTGGGCACTGGGGAGGCTGCAGCTCCAGTGCTGGGGCCAGTTCTGGGCTCCTCAGCATCAGAAGGACATGGGGGTCCTGGAGCCAGTCCAGAGAAGGGCAACCAGGCTGGGGAAGGGGCTGGAGGGCAAATCCTCTGAGGAGCAGCTGAGGGAGCTGGGGCTGTTGAGCCTGGAGAAGAGGAGGCTGAGGGGAGCCCTTCTCCCCATCCCCCTCCCCTGCCCTGCCAGGAGGGTGCAGAGAGGTGGGCCAGGGTCTCTTCAGCCAGGGGACAGGAGATGGGCCAAGGGGCAATGGGCTCAAGCTGTGCCAGGGCAGGGGCAGCTCAGCTGGGAGGGCAAAGTTCTTCCCTGGCAGAGCTGTGGGGCTGTGGCACAGGCTGCCCAGGGAGGGGGCTGAGTCCCCAGCCCTGGGGGTGTTGAACAGAGGGGAGATGAGGTGCTGAGAGATCTGGGGCAGCACAGGACAGGGATGGTTGGACTCCAGGAGCTTCCAGGGCTTTTCCAGCCCTGTGGCTCTGGGATTCTGGGTGATTAGTAGCTCTGCCTGACCTTAGGGGTGCCTGGGATGGGGGTGCTGTTCCCAAATCCCTCTGCAAGACACCGTATCCTTGGCTTCCTAGCGATGCTCACATCCCTTCTGGCTGCCAGTGAAGGGGGTTCCAGGGGGCTGTTACCAGTATGTGGGGAGCAGCTGGGAGCCCTGTCCCCTGTGTTTCAGTAGACAGTGTGGCTGTGGAGGAGCAGGAGCGCGAACGGCGGCGACAAGTGGTGGAGAAGTTCCAGAAAGCTCCATTCGAGGAGATCGCTGCCCACTGCGGCGCCAGGGTGAGTGGGGGCTGTGATGCTCCTCAACCCCTCCCAACAGCCCCATCCATGGGGACACCCCTGCTGTGGTGGTTGGGATGTCCATCCCACTCAGCCCTCTGTGGTCCCAGGCTGCAGCCACCCTGCTCAACCCTCTGTGTCCCTCTTGCAGGCGACGCTGTTGCAGAGCAAACTCAACCAGATCTTTGAGATCACCATAAGGTGAGTTGGGGTGATGCTGTGTGGGGTGTAAGGGGGGGGTCTGATTGCAAGGCCCTAGGGTTTAGGGAGCCACACAAAGCCCTTTGACTTCAGGAAAGGCCCTTCCCACTTTACACACTCTGGGATTCTCTGAAACATCCCAAGTTTGGAGCTTGGGTCTGAAAGCACTTCAGAAGCTCACAAGGTGATGGGGTCTCTGCCCAGCAGGCCAGGCTGATCCCACCACAGTGGGAGAAGCTCAGAGCCAGTGAGGCACTTGCTCCCTGCTTCCTGCAAGACCCCAACTCCAAATGAAACCCCCCTTTTGGAGGGAGAGCAGTGGGTGTCATCTACTTTGTCTTCAGCAAGGCTTTTGGTACTGTCTCCCATGGCATGCTGAGAGCAAAGCTGAGAGAGCATGGGATGGATGAGTGGGCAGGGAGGTGGGGTGAGAACTGGGTGTCACACTGAGCTCAGAGGGTGCTGATCAGTGGAGCAGAGTCTGACTGGAGACCTGTGACCAGTGCTGTTCCCCAGGGCTGGGTGTTGGGTCCAGTCCTGTTCAATATCTTCATTGACCTTGCTGAGGGAACAGCACCCACCCTCAGCAAGTACCTGATGCTCCAGAGCTGGGAGGGGTGGGTGCCAGGCAGGACACTGCGCTGCCATCCAGAGCCCTGGCCAGGCTGGAGAGCTGGGCAGGGAGACACCAGCTGGGGTTCAACACCAGCAAGTGGAGAGTCTGGCCCCTGGGGAGGAAGAACTGCTGGAATCAGGACAGGCTGGGGGGGAGCTGCTGGAGAGGAGCTCTGTGGAGAAGGAGCTGGGGGTGCTGGGGGGTGACAGGGTGGCCATGAGCCAGCAGTGTGCCCTGGGGCTGAGAGAGACAATGGGATCCTGGGGGCATCAGGAGGAGTGTGGGCAGCAGGTGACAGGAGGGGATCCTCCCCCTCTGCTCTGCCCTGCTCAGGCCCCAGCTGGAGGGTTGTGTCCAGTGCTGGGCTCCCTGGGATCAAAAGGACAGGGATCTCCTGGAGAGAGTCCAGAGGAGGCTGAGGAGATGCTGAAGGGCCTGGAGCATCTCCCCTGGGAGGAAAGGCTGAGAGAGCTGGGGCTGTTCAGCCTGGAGAGAAGAGCCTGAGAGGGGATCTGATCACTGGGGATCAAGAGCTGAAGGGTGGGACCCAGGGGGCCATGGGCAGCCTCTGCTCAGTGTCTGTGGGGACAGGACAAGGGGGGATGGGCTCAAGTTGGAGCCCAGGGAGTTCCCCCCCAATGTGGGGAAGAACTTGTTGCCAGTGAGGGTGAGGGAGCCCTGGGACAGGCTGCCCAGCGGGTGTGGAGTCTCCTTCTCTGGAGAGATTCCAGCCCCTGTCCTAGGGACCCTGCTTTGGCAGGGGGTTGCACCCCAGGGGCTCTGGGGGGCCCTTCCAACCCCTGTGACTCTGTGATTTGTGTGCTGGGGACAGGTGCCAGCCTGCACCTTTGCAATGGCAGAGGGGACAAGAGTTACTGGGAGCAGCCTCTGGTACCCCAGCTCCCTTCTGGGTACCTGCAGTGATGCTGACGACACCCTAAGAGGTTCAAGAACCCAGTTTTTCTCCTCCAAAACTCCTCTTGAAACCCCCTTCTCCCACCTCTTGTGTTTCAGGCCTCCTCCAAGCCCTTCTGGCACCATCACAGCTGCCTATGGCCAGCCCCAAAACCACTCCATCCCAGTGTATGAGATGAAGTTCCCAGACCTGTGTGTGTACTGAGAAGCCACCGCGCTGGCAGGGCAGAGCCACCACCACCACACACCTCCACCCAACCATCTCTTGGGGAGAGACAGAGAGACTGCTGACCCCGTGGGGAGCTTGTCCTCATGCAGGACAGAGACATTGAGGCCACCCCAAGATCTGTTGGCATCACAAACCTGTCTCCTGGCCTTTTATTTTGGGACCTTCCTCTTCCAAGAGCTGTGGTTGGTAGCACAGAGGTGGGGGTGAAAGGAGGGGGGGGCTTGGGGAGGTGGGTGGTCAGCATTGATCTCCCTCCCTCTCCTGACTCTGAGCACAACATGATGGGGATGGACACCCTTCCAGCATGAAGTTAAACCTCTTCCCTGAGGAATTCCTCTGTCTGGCTGCAGACCAGAGGCCCTGGTGAGGGTCAGAGCTCAAGGTGAAGGGTGTGAGACTCTAAAAAGCAGGAGGAGGGGGGAGTTTGGGCTGCAGCATGTTGGAGCCAAAGCCTTGTCCAAGGCAGCTTGCTAAAGAGGGGGGTACAGTCTCCCCATCCAGCTCCTGCCCTGTGAGCCTGCATCTCCCAAAAATCCCTCTCATCATGTGGCTGGTTCCACTGGGAATTCCCAATGCTCTGCCTGGAGGTCTTATACCCAGCCCAGCGTGGAGGTAGGGATCATCCTACCCCAGTGTGGGCACACACACAGCAACCTGGCTGGTTCCAGGTCACTTGAAAACAGGATTTCTTTAGGAAAAATCCCCACCTTTTTGGGTTGGAAAACCCCACCCTGAGCCACAGCTCCATCCTGGGACACCATCAGGCTGCTCACAGAGGAGGGGTGATGGGACTGAGCCCACAGGCTGTGGGATGCCTGGACCAGTGACACAAAGCACAAGCAGCCACCTTGGGGAGTATTAACACCTGAACTCACTTGTTTTCCTGATTTTTGGGGTGGGCTGTGAGAGTTTTGGGGGGGTTCCTGTCTCCAAGGAAGGATTATTCCTTTGTTCTTAAAGCCAAATGACTCTGGCAAACTCCAACCTTCAACCAGCTGAGCTGTAACCACAAAGGGTGCCACAGGGGGGGATGGCTGGGATATGAAGTGGTTTGGGGGGGGGGTTCCACCTTGTGGACCCCACATCCAGCTTGCTGTAGATCCCTCCTCTTCTTGTGCAATAGGTTAAGGCTGGGATGGGGCTGGGATGGAGCTGGGATGGGGTGATGGAGAGTTTAGACGCACGAGGTGGAAGATTCTGGATCTTGTTAAACTGAACCTGCAAGGGAGGGATGGGGAGGAAGGGTCACTCCTGGGGGGTTATTGGATCACTGTGAGGGGGGTATTGGGTCACTCATGGGGGTCTCTCTTGCTCCCAAATGCCTTTTGGAGCATCCTCTGAAGCTCTTTGCACAGCAAGCTCGGGCGCAGTCGGTTGGGTGCTGCCTGCACCTTCCCCACCAGGGTTGGGGGGGGCAAGAAGGTCCTTTTTAGGGGGGGGGGGTCCTCTCCTGTAAGCTCAAGCAACCCCTTCCCCTCCATCTGGCCATGCTGCTGCTGGTTTTACTGCACAAAGAGGACCTGGATTTTAACACTGGCGACACAGGGGATGCTCCTGCACCTCACGGAGGGACAGCAGGTATGTCAGACATCTCTGTCAGCCACAACCCATTCCCATCACCTCACTGGGGATCTTCAGCTCTTCCCAGGGTTATTTGAAGCTGTAATTACCACCTTAACAACCTCCCCTTGGTTTTTATCTCTCCCCCCTCCTCCTCCAGAGCTCACCACTGCCCTGAGGTCAGGGCTTGGTTGTGTGGTCGCCCTGTAATCTGGGTTTAGAAATGATCTTAGCTTAAGAGGACAGGAAAAACAAGGGTTATTTCAGTCCCTGGGCTGGATCCCAACACTGCCCCACTCCTAGGACCTGAAAGGATCCCCAATCTGGACCTGGTCCCCAAGCCTGTTTTGCTCCCTGAAGCATCCTTGGTCCACTGGAATACAGATTCTTTTTATACTGGGCAGATTTTGGGGGCATCCTTGGTCCTACTGGAATACAGATTTATTTTACTGGGGCAGATTTTGGGGTTGGCAGCAGGAACTGGAAGCTGGAACCTTTGTACCTGTGCCTGTTCCCATGGGAAGTGTTAAAATTTGGATAAAACCCTGGAGGAAAAGCAATTAACCCCTAAATGATGGGGGGGGGGGGAAACACCCCCCTCCCAAACCCTTCAAAACCACTGAGAAAGTGAAACAAGGAGCAGGAGTTTCCATGTGCTGAAGGAGAGGAGCTGTGGGGACACCTCAGGGTGCAGCATGTGCTGCCCATCCTCCTTTTTGGGGTGGAAAATACCCCAGCAACAACCCCCCCCACCCCTGATCCCTCTAATCCCACTTGCTCTGCTCCAGTGGGGACCTCTGGGGTTGTCACCTCCCAACCAGCCACATCCCCCAGCACATCCCCCCTCCTCTGAATTTGGGGGACCCAAACATCACCAGTCCCCCATTCCCCTGTGCTGT
The DNA here is from genome assembly GCA_022605575.1 of Laterallus jamaicensis coturniculus. Classification (NCBI taxonomy): domain Eukaryota; kingdom Metazoa; phylum Chordata; class Aves; order Gruiformes; family Rallidae; genus Laterallus; species Laterallus jamaicensis. Next base: position 59,407 of record JAKCOX010000227.1, on the reverse strand, counting down.
GACACCCCACAGGGTGTACAAACAGGGTATGTACACCCTGTTTAGTTGTAGCTACTCATGGCTGTAGAGATCCAAAGTCTATTTCTCTAAAGCCAGCAGTTTAGGTGCATGTTCTATGTTCCCATCTCTGTATTTTGGAGCACCAGGGGGGCTTGGGGAGGCTTTGGAGGGGCTTTGGGGGCTTTGGAGGGGCTTTGGGGGGCTGTTAAAAGGTCCATGAAGCCATCAGTGTTTTCAACTCATGTTGTCCTTGTGCCCTTTCCCAATAAACCTTGATGTTGTTACCACAGGAGTTCTGCCCTTTGGAGTGGTCCCAGCACCCTGGTGTCATCTCTCTGCCCTGGGAGAGGAAAATTGGGAAGGGGGAAAGTGGGATTGGGGGGGGAGAAGGGAGGTGTTTCCCATTGGGATGGAGAAGGGAAGGGATGTGGTGAGGAAGAGGATGGTGTTGGCTGTGGATAAGGCTTCCACAGGTCTGGGTGAACAGAAGTGCCTGAGGACTGGAGGATAATAGCCAGTCACAGAATCACAGAGCTGGAGGGGTTGGAAGGGACCTCGAGAGCTCCTGGGGTCCAACCCCCCCTGCCAAAGCAGCTCCCCAGCTCATACTGCACAGGTCGGTGTCCAGATGGGGCTGGAATCTCTCCAGAGAAGGAGACTCCACCACCTCCCTGGGCAGCCTGTCCCAGGGCTCCCTCACCCTCACTGGCAAGAAGTTCTTCCCCACATTGGGGGGAACTCCCTGGGCTCCAACTTGAGCCCATCACCCCTTGTCCTGTCCCCACAGACACTGAGCAGAGGCTGCCCATGGCCCCCTGGGTCCCACTCTTCAGCTCTTGATCCCCAGTGATCAGATCCCCTCTCAGGCTCTTCTCTCCAGGCTGAACAGCCCCAGCTCTCTCAGCATTTCCTCCCAGGGGAGATGCTCCAGGCCCTTCATCATCTCCTCAGCCTCCTCTGGACCTCTCTCCAGGAGATCCCTGTCCTTTTGATCCCAGGGAGCCCAGCACTGGACACAACCCTCCAGCTGGGGCCTGAGCAGGGCAGAGCAGAGGGGGAGGATCCCCTCCTGTCACCTGCTGCCCCACACTCCTCCTGATGCCCCCAGGATCCCATTGTCTCTCTCAGCCCCAGGGCACACTGCTGGCTCATGGCCACCCTGTCACCCCCCCAGCACCCCCAGGTCCTTCTCCACAGAGCTCCTCTCCAGCAGCTCCCCCCCAGCCTGTCCTGATTCCAGCAGTTCTTCCTCCCCAGGGGCCAGACTCTCCACTTGCTGGTGTTGAACCCCAGCTGGTGTCTCCCTGCCCAGCTCTCCAGCCTGGCCAGGGCTCTGGATGGCAGCGCAGTGTCCTGCCTGGCACCCACCCCTCCCAAGCCCCTACAGCTGCCATCACCTGTCCCATCAGTGAGGGGCTCCTCTCTGGGACCCAAACACGCTGCTCAGTCCCCAGGAGCTGGACCCATCCCACCCCTGTGCCCTCTCTGGTGGCTGCAGTGAGCCCAGCCTGCATCCAGCTCCCTGAACCTCCTGAGCTGGGGGTGCAAAATTACCCCCCACTCCCAAAAC
>JAKCOX010000227.1:0-57737 GCA_022605575.1 Laterallus jamaicensis coturniculus | reverse complement strand
TGAAGGGGTAGGAAAACGATCCATCCTGCTCCAAGCCAGGCACCACCCCTTGCATGTCCAGCCAGAGGGTGAGAGGGGGTGATGCCTTCATCCCAACCCAGTGAAACCTGGAGTGGATCCCTTTGGAGTACTAAATTGAGAGGAGTTAATGAGTGATCTCTAAGTGAAACACATGCCAGCAGGATGCTAAAGCTGAGGAGGGGGGGAGAGAGGAGGGAGGGTGGTGCTGGGAGAGAGGGGAAGGAGGAGGAGGAGGGGGGGGTGGTGGTGGGGAGAGGGGAAGGGGGGAAGAGGAAGGCTGTGGTGGGGAGAGGGAAGGAGGAGGAGGAAGGCTGTGGTGGGGAGAGAGGAGGAAGAGGGTGGTGGGGAGAGAGGAGAGGAGGATGGTGGTGGGGAGAGGGAGGAGGGGGAAGAGGAAGGCATTGGTGGGGAGAGGGGAGGAGGATGAGGAAGGTAGTGGTGGGGAGATGGGGAAGAGGAAGGCATTGGTGGGGAGAGGGGAGGAGGAGGAGGGTTGTGGAGAGGGGGAGGAGGAGGAGGGTGGTGGGGGAGAGGAGGAGGAAGGCTGTGGTGGGGAGAGGGAAGTAAGAGGGAGGATGGTGGGGGAGAGGGGAGGAGGAGGGTTGTGAGGAGAGGGGATTAGGAGAAGGAGGGTGGTGGGGAGAGGAGAGGGGGAAGAGGAAGGTGGTGGTGGGGAGAGGGGGGAAGAAGAGGGTGGTGGGGAGAGGGAGGGAAGAGGAAGGTGTTGGTGGGGAGAGGGGGAGGAGGGAGGAGGAAGGTGGGGAGAGGAGGGGGAAGGTGTTGGTAGGGAGAGGGATGGAAGAAGAGGGTGGTGGTGGGGAGAGGGGAGGAGGAGGGTTATGGGGAGAGGGGATTAGGAGGAGGAGGGTGATGGTGAGGAGGAGGAGGGTGATGGTGAGGAGGAGGAAGGCGGTGGTGTGGAGAGGGGAGGAGGGTGGTGGGGAGAGGGGATTAGGAGGAGGAGGAGGGTAGTGGAGAGGGGGAGGAGGAGGATGGTGGTGGTGGGGAGAGGGAAGTAAGAGGAGGCTTGTGGGGAGAGGGCATTAGGAGAAGGAGGAGATGGGGGGAGAGGAGAGGGGGAAGAGGAAGGTGGTGGTGGGGGAGAGGGGGGAAGAAGAGGGTGGTAGTGGGGAGAGGGGGAGGAGGAGGGATGGTGGGGAGAGGAGAGGAGGAGGAAGGTGGTGGTGGGGAGAGGGAGGGAAGAAGAGGGTGGTGGTGGGGGAGAGGGGGAGGAGGAGGATGGTGGGGAGAGGAGCAGGAGGAGGAAGGTGGTGGTCGGGGGAGAGAGGGAGGGAAGAAGAGGGTGGTGGTGGGGGCGAGGGAAGACGAGGAGGGTGGTAGTGGGGGAGAGGGGAGGAGGAGGGTTGTGGGGAGAGGGGATTAGGAGATGGAGGGTGGTGGGGAGGAGAGGAGGAAGGCGGTGGTGTGGCGGGGGGGGGAAGAAGAGGGTGGGTAGTGGGAGAGGGCGAGGGCGGAGGAGGAAGGCTGCTGGTGGGGAGTGGGCAGGAGGGGTGTGTGGGTGGTGAGGAGCAGGAGGGCCGGGGAGGGCAGGGGAGGGCAGAGGAGGGCGTCGTGGGTCAGGGGGTGTGTGCTGCCCCCTCCCCCATCACTGCCCCTTCTCGTGGGCGCTCTTGCCCATGGTGTTCCTGAGGAGGGTGAGCAGGGGGGTCTGGCTGTGCTCCCAGCTCATGAAGCCCCCGTAGCGCTTGGCCTTGGCGGGCACCCGCCAGCGCCGCCGCCGCCCGCGGGACGAGCCCCCGGCCTCCTCCTCCTCCTCCTGGCCTTCCTCCCTCCTCCTCCTCGGTGCCACCAGCCATCCCCAGCTCCCTCCTGAACTCCAGGGGGTAACTCTCAGCCGAGGATTCCTCCTCCACCCCGTTGGGATAGACCTTGACCGGCCTCCTCTTGCGCCCCACTGGCTTGCCCCAGCGGAAGTGCTCCATGGAGTAGGAGCGCTTGCCTTCCTCCCTGCCCTCCTCTTCCTCCAGCCCCAAGGAGGAGGAAGAGGAAGGGAGGGAAAGGAGGGATGCCAGGGCTATGGAGTGGGAGCGCTTGCCTTCTTCCTCCAGCCCCGAGGAGGAGGAAGGGAGGGATGGCAGGGGCATGGAGTGGGAGTGCTTGCCTTCCTCCCTGCTCTTCTCTTCCTCCTGCCCTGAGGAGGAGGAGGAGGAAAGGAGGGATGCCAGGGGCATGGAGGGGAGTGCTTGCCTTCTTCCTCCAGCCCCAAGGAGGAGGAGGAAGGGAGGGAAAGGAGGGATGCCAGGGGCATGGAGTGGGAGCGCTTGCCTTCCTCCCTGCCCTCCTCTTCCTCCAGCCCCAAGGAAGAAGAGGAGGAAGGGAGGGAAAGGAGGGATGCCAGGGGCATGGAGTGGGAGCGCTTGCCTTCTTCCTCCAGCCCCAAGGAAGAAAAGGAAGGGAGGGAAGGGAAGGATGCCCGGGGCATGGAGTGGGACCGCTTGCCTTCCTCCCTGCCCCTCCTCTTCCTCCAGCCCCAAGGAAGAAGAAGAGGAAGGGAAGGAAAGGAGGGATGCCAGGGGCATGGAGTGGGAGCGCTTGCCTTCCTCCCTGCCCTCCTCTTCCTCCAGCCTCAAGGAGGAGGAGGAGGAAAGGAGGGATGCCAGGGGCACGGAGTAGGAGCGCTTGCCTTCCTCCCTGCCCTCCTCTTCCTCCAGCCCCAAGGAGGAGGACGGGAGGGCTGGCAGGGGCTGGGTGCCCCCCGTGGGGCCCTCCCTCTTGTGCCCCCCGCCGCTGCTGCTGTTCCTCCTGCCGAACTTGCCCCAGCGGAAGTGGCTCATGACGTAGCGGCGGAGGCTCTCGGAGAGGGGCTGCAGCTGCCCGTTCCCTGGGAACACCCGGCGCCTCGGCTGACAGCTCGGCCCTGCACGCCCGGGCACAGGCCCTGAGGGGTGGCAAAGGGTGAGACAAATGGGGACCCCCCCCCATCCTTCCATAGCCAGAAGATGAGCCCCCCCTCCCCATCCTTCCATAGCCAGAACATGAGCCCCCCCTCCTCATCCTTCCATAGCCAGAACGTGAGCCCCCCTCCCCATCCTTCCACATCCACCACATGGCCCCCTCCCCATCCTTCCATAGCCAGAATGTGGGCCCCCTCCACATCCACCACGTGAACCCCCTCCCCATCCCTCCACATCCACCATGTGGCCCCCCTCCACATCCCTCTGCATCCCCCACATGAACCCCCTCCCCATCCTTCCACATCCAGAACGTGAGACCCTCCCCATCCCTTCATATCTACCCCATGAGCCCCCTCCCCATCCCTCCATATCCAGAACATGAGCCAGTTCCCTCCCCATCCACCATGTGAATCCCCTCCCCATCCCTCCCCATCCACCATGTGGCCCTCCTCCACATCCCTCCACGTGAAACCCCTCCCCATCCCTCCACATCCAGAACATGGGCCCCCTCCCCATCCCTGCACATCCACCACATGGCCCCTTCCCCATCCCTCCACATCCAGAACATGAGCCAGTTCCCTCCACATCCACCACGTGAACCCCCTCCACATCCCTCCACATTCCCCACGTGAACCCCTTCCCCATCCTTCCATATCCAGAACGAGCCCCATCCCCATCCCTCCATATCCAGAAGGTGGACCCCCCTCCATATCCCTCCCCATCCACCACATGAGCCCCATCCACATCCCTCCAGATCCAGAACATGAGCCCCCTCCCCCATCCTTCCATATTCAGAATGTGGCCCCCTCCCCATCCCTGCACATCCACCACATGAGCCCCCCTCCTCATTCTTCCACATCCAGAACATGAGCCCCCCCCATCCCTCCACATCCACCACATAGCCCCCTCCCCATCCCTCCACATCCAGAATGTGGGCCCCCTCCCCATCCTTCCATATCCAGAAGGAGGACCCCTCCATATCACTCCACATCCACCTCATGAGCCCCCCTGCCCATCCTTCCACATCCACCACATGAGCCCCATCCACATCCCTCCAGATCCAGAATGTGGGGCCCCCTCCCCCATCCTTCCATATCCAGAAGGTGGACCCCCTTCCACATCCCTCCACATCCCCCACGTGAGCCCCCCTCCCCATCCCTCCACATCCACCACATGAGCCCCCATTCACATCCCTCCAGATCCAGAACATGAGCCCCCTCCCCATCCCTCCACATCCATCTCAGGAGCCCCCTCCCCATGCACTACGTGAGCCCCCCTCCCCATCCCTCCACATCCAGCTGGGGGTGTTGGGTGTGACTGGGGACTGCCCAGGAGCCAGCAGTGTGCCCGGGGGGCCAGGAAGGCCAAGGGCATCCTGGCTTGTGTCAGAGCCAGCGTGGCCACAGGGCCAGGGCAGGGATTGTGCCCCTGGGCTGGGCACTGGGGAGGCTGCAGCTCCAGTGCTGGGGCCAGTTCTGGGCTCCTCAGCATTAGAATCACAGAGTCACAGGGGTTGTTAGGGACCCTCAGAGCCTCTGGGGTGCAGCCCCCTGCCAAAGCAGGGTCCCTAGGACAGGGGCTGGGATCTCTCCAGAGAAGGAGACTCCACACCCCCTGGGCAGCCTGGCCCAGGGCTCCCTCACCCTCACTGGCAAGAAGTTCTTCCCCACATTGGGGGGAACTCCCTGGGCTCCAACTTGAGCCCATCCCCCCTTGTCCTGTCCCCACAGACACTGAGCAGAGGCTGCCCATTGGCCCCCCTGGGTCCCACCCTTCAGCTCTTGATCCCCAGTGATCAGATCCCCTCTCAGGCTCTTCTCTCCAGGCTGAACAGCCCCAGCTCTCTCAGCCTTTCCTCCAGGGGAGATGCTCCAGGCCCTTCAGCATCTCCCTCAGCCTCCTCTGGACTCTCTCCAGGAGATCCTGTCCTTTTGATCCCAGGGAGCCCAGCACTGGACACAGCTGAGGTCCTGGAGCCAGTGCAGAGAAGGGCAACCAGGCTGGGGAAGGGGCTGGAGGGCAAATCCTCTGAGGAGCAGCTGAGGGAGCTGGGGGTGTTGAGCCTGGAGAAGAGGAGGCTGAGGGGAGCCCTTCTCCCCCCATCCCCCTCCCCTGCCCTGCCAGGAGGGTGCAGAGAGGTGGGCCAGGGTCTCTTCAGCCAGGGGACAGGAGATGGGCCAAGGGGCAATGGGCTCAAGCTGTGCCAGGGCAGGGTGGTTGGGTGGTTGGCTGGTTGGGTGGTTGTTTGGTTGGCTGTTTGGCTGGTTGGGGTGTGTTTTTTCCCAGCTGTGTCCTTACCCAGGTGGAGAAACACACCTGCATTGGGATGCTCCATCCCCAGGCTGGAAGGCCAAGGTGACCATCCCCCCCAGAGCACCCACCAGCACGTCCTGTCAGGTGAGGACTCAGGAGAGGCTCAGCCCTGGCTGGGAGCATCCCTCCTGACACCCCATGAGCAGCAGGGCTCTCCTGCAAGAAGCTGGGCTGCAGGGCTCAGCAAAGCCACCCCTGGAGCTTTGCCCATCGTGGAGCAGAGCCACAGGATGTTGGGGTGCCTCAGGCTCACCCCAGGACTGGATGAACCCCCCCCAGCAGGTCACTCAAGACACAAAGCACCAAGGAACAGCCTGTGCTTGGGATTCCCTGGGCTGGGGAGGGGACAGGGGGAGGAGGGGGGGGGTCACAAGGGGGTGCTGCTGGCACAGAGGGGGATGTTCCATAGGGTGGGTTCATGCTGAGGTCCCCTCTGGTGGGGAACTGAGCATCATGTCCAGGCACCAAACCAGCCCTGGAAAGGGTGGTTTTGGGGGGTAGGGGGTGTGTTTTGGGGGGGCCACAACCCCACTGTGGGGTCCCTGGAGTAACCTGGGCACCTGAGGCACTGTACACCCCCCACCCATGCAACCCCTCCAGGTGCTGGGTACCACCAAGACCTACACTGCTGGCTCACCCATCACTCATCCTGTGCAGGAGGGGTGCTGGGCACCCCAAAACCTCCTCTGATACCCCACCCCCCCACCCCCCTCCCACCTCCCCAAGTGAAGGATGAACCCAGGAAGGATGAACCCAGGAAGGATGCCAACAGCATCACCACCCCCCACCCATGCAACCCCCTCCAGGTGCTGGGTACCACCAAGACCCTCACTGCTGGCTCCCTTGTGCAGGAGGGGTGCTGGGCACCCCAAAACCTCCTCATATACCCCTCTAACCCCCCCTCCCACCTCCCCATGTGAAGGATGGACCCAGGAAGGATGCCAAAAGCATCACCCCCCCACCCCAGACACCCATGCAACCCCTCCAGGTGCTGGGTACCACCAAGACCCTCACTGCTGGCTCACCCATCACTCATCCTGTGCAGGAGGGGTGCTGGACACCCCAAAACCTCCTCTGATACCCCACCCCCAACCCCCCTCCACCTCCCCAAGTGAAGGATGAACCCAGGAAGGATGAACCCAGGAAGGATGCCAACAGCATCAGCACCCCCACCCATGCAAACCCCTCCAGGTGCTGGGTACCACCAAGACCCACACTGCTGGCACACCCATCATTCATCCTGGGCTGGAGGGGTGCTGGGCACCCCAAAACCTCTTCTGATACCCCCAACCACCCCCCTCCCCCCACCTCCCCATGTGAAGGATAAACCCAGGAAGGATGCCAAAAAGCATCACCCCCCACCCCCCACCCATGCAAACCCCCTCCAGGTGCTGGGTACCACCAAGACCCACACTGCTGGATCACCGGTGCAGGAGGGGTGCTGGACACCCCAAAACCTCCTCTGATACCCCACCCCCCCAACCTCCCCTCCCACCTCTCCATGTGAAGGATAAACCCAGGAAGGATGCCAAAAGCATCACCCCCCACCCCCCACCCCATGCAACCCCCTCCAGGTGCTGGGTACCACCAAGACCCACACTGCTGGCTCACCCATCCCTCATCCTGTGTATGAGGGGTGCTGGGCACCCCCAAAACCTCCTCTGATACCCCCCCCCCCCCACCTCCCCATGTGAAGGATGAACCCAGGAAGGATGCCAAAAGCATCACCCCCCACCCCACCCAAGACAGGTCAACCCCATGGTGTCAGCATCCCCATCACCTCCTCCTCCTCCTCATCCCATCACATGATGATTTGGGGAGGGGGTGGGTTTGGGGTAGGGGGGTGACCCCCAGACTTACCACCACTCCAGCCTGACTGGTGAGGTCCTGGCAGCGACTGGTCTCCCAGCATGGGCTGCTGGCAGTGCTGGGGTGCCAGAGCACCAGCAGCCCCAGCACCACGGGCAGGCTGGTCCCCAGGGTGCTCAGCATCCTTGGTCAGGGTCCCTTGGCTGGGGGCTCACGGGGGTGGGGGTGGGGGCTGAGGGGATCGAACCTGTTGGAGAGGGGGGGGGGTGGGGTGGGGGGTGGGGGAAGAGGAAAAGAAATCCCCCCTTCCCCCCACCAAGGAATTCATTATCTTCTGGAGCCTCTCAAATGGGAGGGGAAACTGAGGCACAAGAGGGTAATGGAGGGGAAACTGAGGCACAGAATAGGAAGGGAGGGGGAAACTGAGGCACAAAAGGGAAGAGGGGGAAACTGAGGCGGGGAGAAGGGAAGGGAGGGGAAACCGAGGCACAATAAGGGAAGAGAGGGGAAACTGAGGCACAAAAAAGGAAGGGAGGGGAAAGTGAGGCAGGGAAAGGGAAGGGAGGGGAAACTGAGGCACGAAAAGAGAAGGGAGGGGAAACTGAGGCAGGGAAAAGGGAATGGAGGGGAAACTGAGGCAGGGAAAAGGGAAGGGGGGAACAGAAAGGGAATGGGTAAAGGAAGGGAAACTGAGGCAGGGAATGGGTAAGGGAGGGGAAACTGAGGCAGAAGAGGGAAGGGAGGGGAAACTGAGACACAAAGGGGAAGGGAGGGGAAACTGAGGCAGGGAATAGGTAAGGGAGGGAAACCGAGGCACAAAAAGGGAAGGGAGGGAAAACTGAGGCAGGGGAGAAAGGAAGGGAGGGGAAACTGAGGCACATAAAGGGAAATGAGGGGAAACTGAGGCAGGAAATGGGTAAAGGAGGGGAAACTGAGGCACAAAAGGGAAGGGAGGGGAAAGTGAGGCACCGAAAATGAGTGAGGGGAAACTGAGGCAGGGAAAAGGGAAGGGAGGGGCAACTGGCAGGGAATGGGTAAAGGAGGGGAAACTGAGGCAGGGAATGGGTAAGGGAGGGGAAACTGAAGCCCAGAAAGGGAAGGGAGGGGAAACTGAGGCAGGGAAAAGGGAAGGGGGGAAATTGAGGCACAGAAAGGAGGAGGGGAAACTGAGGCACAAAAATGTAAGGGGGAAAACTGAGGCACAGAAAAGGGAAGGGAGGGGAAACTGAGGCAGAGAAAGGGGGGGAACTGAGTCAGGGAAAGGGGAAGGGAGGGGAAACTGAGGCACAAAATGTAAAGGAGGGTAAACTGAGGCACAAAAATTAAGGGAAGCAGCCTCCCTGCTCCCCCCCGGGATGCTCCTGGGATGCCCCTGGGATGCTCCACCTGGGATGCCCCTGAGATGCCCATGGGATGCCCTGGGATGCCCCTGGGATGTTCTTGGGATGCCCTGGGATGCCCTGGGATGCCCTGGGATGCCCCTGGGATGCTCCTGGGATGCCCTGGAATGCCCCTGGGATGCTCCTGGAATGCCCTGGGATGCCCTGGGATGCCCCTGGGATGCTCCTTGAATGGTCCTGAGATGGCCAGGGGATGCTCTTGGGATAGTCTTGGGATGCCCTGGGACGGTCCTGAGATGCTCCACTTGGGATGCCCCTGGGATGCCCCTGAGATGCTCTTGGGATACCCTGGGATGCCCTGGGATGCTCCTGGGATGCTCCTGGGATGCTCCTTGGATACCCTGGGATGCTCCACCTGGGATGCTCCTGGGATGCCCTGGGATGCCCCTGAGATGCCCTTGGGATTTTCTTGGGATGCCCCTGAGATGCTCTTGGGATACCCTGGGATGCTCCTGGGATGCTCCTGGGATGCCATGGGATAACCCTGCGATGCACTGGGCTGCTCCTGGGATGGTCCTGGGATGCCCCTTGGATGCCCCTGAGATGCCCCTGGGATGATACTGGGATGCCCCTGAGATGCCCATGGGATAACCCTGGGATGCCCTTGGGATGCCCATGGGATAACCCTGGGATGCCCTTGGGATGCCCCCCACCCCCCCACCAACCCCCCTGTCCAGCCCAGCATCACCCCCTCCCCATAACCCCCCACCCCACCCAGTGTCCCCCCCCCCCCATATTCTTACCAAGCCCCTTCTCCCCCCCTTCCTTGCACCCCAAACCACCTTGGGTGGGGGTCCCCACCCCTGCCTGGCTGTCCTGCATCCCAGTATCACACCCCCAACCCCACCCCCCACCACCCCAGTCCCCCCACCCCATATTCTTGCCAAGCCCCTTCTCCCCCCCTTCCCCATCCCCCTTGCACCCCAAACCACTTTGGGGTGGGGGTCCCACCTGCCAAACCCTGTCTGTCCTCCATCCCACCATCATCCCCTACCCAGTCCCCCCCCCACCCCACCCAGTCCCAACCACCCCATATTCTTGCCAAATCCCCCCCCTCCCCATCCCCCCTTACTCTCCCCAACCACTTTGGGGTGGGGGTCCCACCCCTCCCCCCACCAACCCCCTGTCTGTCCTGCATCCCAGCATCATCCCCTCCCCAAACCCCCCACCCCACCCAGTCCCCCCCACCCCATATCCTTGCCAAGCCCCTTCTCCCCCCATCCCCCCTTGCACCCCAAACCACTTTGGGGTGGGGGGTCCCACCTGCCAAACCCTGTCTGTCCTCCATGCCACCATCACCCCCTCCCCAGTCCCCCCACCCCATATTCTTACCAAGCCCCTATTCCCCCCCATCCCCCTTGCAACCCCAAAAGCACTTTGGGGTGGGGGGTCCCACCCTCCCCCCTGTCACCCCCCCCTGCCCTGGCTGTCCTGCATCCCAGCATCACCCCCTCCCCATAACCCCCCACCCCACCCAGTCCCCCCCACCCCATATCCTTACCAAGCCCCTTCTCTCCTCTCCCCCATCCCCCCTTGCACCCCAAAACCACTTTGGGGTGGGGGTCCCCACCCCTGCCTGCCTGTCCTCCATCCCACCATCACCCCCACCCCACCCAGTCCCCCCCCACCCCATATTCTTACCAAGCCCCTTCTCCCCCCTTCCTTGCACCCCCAAACCACCTTGGGGTGGGGGAACCCCACCCACCCACCGGGTTATCTTAGCTGCTTTGAGGGGTGGGGGTCTTACCTATGGTGGGGGTGGGACCCCAAGTGCCACCTCCTTGTGCCCTGTGTCCCCCTCTCCCCCAGGCTCCCAGTGAGCGTCTGCCCCTTGGCTGCTGGTCCCAGTGGGTTTTTTATACCCCCCCCCAGAGCATCACAGCCTCCAGCGTCTGCTGGGGGGGGGGGGGAAAGGGGGGGGGAAGAGTGGAGGGGGGGAGAGGGGAGTCAAAGGGGAGGGAGAGCACGAGGACCCGTTCTAGGGAGCGAAGAAAGGCTGAGCAGGGTGCAGGGTGCCCGCAGCACCCAGCCCTGGGGGGGGGGATGGGGGGATTAGCATCTCTCGGTGAAACGTTGGCTGGGTGATGCTGAGGTGCTGCTCATGGGGAGGGGGGGGAGAGGGAGGGGGGAAGGAGGAAGAGGAGGAGGAGGAGGAGGGAAGGGGGGGTTGGGGGGTTTGGGGGAAGTGGGGAGAAGGAGGAAGAGGAGGAGGAGGAGGGCAGGGGGTGTTTGAGCTGGAGGGGGGGAAGAGGAAGAGGAGGAGGAGGAGGGTGTTTGGAGAAGGGCAGGGGGTGTTTGGAGTTGGAGGGGAGAAGGAGGAAGAGGAGAGGAGGAGGAGGAGAGGGTGGGTCTGGGGCTTTGGAGGCAGGAGGGGGGAAGGAGGAAGAAGAAGAGGAAGAGGAAGAGGAGGGGGAGTTTGGAGCTGGAGGGGGGAAGGAGGAAGAGGAGGAGGAGGAGGGAGGGGGGGTGTTTGGAGGAGGGCAAGGGGGTGTTTGGAGCTGGAGGGGGGGAAGGAGGAAGAGGAGGAGGAGGAGGGCAGGGGGTGTTTGGGGCTTTGGAGGCAGAGGGGGGAAGGAGGAAGAAGAAGAGGAAGAGGAAGAGGAGGGGGAGTTTGGAGCTGGAGGGGGGAAGGAGGAAGAGGAGGAGGAGGAGGGGGGGGGTGTTTGGAGGAGGGCAGGGGGGTGTTTGGAGCTGGAGGGGGGAAGGAGGAAGAGGGGAGGAGGAGGAGGGAGGGGGGGTGTTTGGAGGAGGGCAGGGGGTGTTTGGAGCTGGAGGGGGGGAAGGAGGAAGAGGAGGAGGAAGAGGGCAGAGGGGGGTGTTTGGGGCTTTGGAGGCAGAGGGGAGAAGAGGAAGAGGAGGAGGAAGAGGAGGAGGAAGAGGAAGAGGAGAGGAGGGGGAGTTTGGAGCTGGAGGGGAGAAGGAAGAAGAGGAGGAGGAGGAGAGGGTGGGTTTGGGGCTTTGGAGGCAGAGGGAAGAAGGAGGAAGAGGAGGCGGTGGAGGGCAGGGGGGGTTGGGGCTTTGGAGGCAGGAAGGAGGAAGAGGAGGGGGAGTTTGGAGCTGGAGGGGAGAAGGAGGAAGAGGAGGAAGAGGAGGAAGAGGAGAGGGTGGGTTTGGGGCTTTGGAGGCAGAGGGGGGAAGGAGGAAGAAGAAGAGGAAGAGGAAGGGGAAGGGGCAAGGGGAAGGGGAAGGGGAAGGGGAAGGGGAAGAGGAAGAGGAAGAGGAAGAGGAAGAGGAAGAGAGAAGAGGAAGAGGAAGAGGAGTTTGGAGCTGGAGGGGAGAAGGAGGAAGAGGCGTGCAGGGGGCGTGTCTTGGGGCTTTGGAGCGCAGAGGGGGGAAGGAGGAAGAGGAGGAGGAAGAGGAAGAGGAGGAGGAACCTCCCCTGGTGCAACTGGCGAGCACGGCACCAGTCCTCAGCCACACATCAGGATCAACAGCCACCTGCCAGGAGGGTGCAGAGAGGTGGGCCAGGGTCTCTTCAGCCAGGGGCCAGGAGATGGGCCAAGGGGCAATGGGCTCAAGCTGTGCCAGGGCAGGGGCAGCTCAGCTGGGAGGGCAAAGTTCTTCCCTGGCAGAGCTGTGGGGCTGTGGCACAGGCTGCCCAGGGAGGGGGCTGAGTCCCCAGCCCTGGGGGTGTTGAACAGAGGGGAGATGAGGTGCTGAGAGATCTGGGGCAGCACAGCACAGGGATGGTTGGACTCCAGGAGCTTCAAGGGCTTTTCCAGCTGTGCCATTCTGGGATCCTGTGCCCACACTCAGAGCAGGTTCTGGATGGTCTCCAGCTCAGCCCCACTCCTGGAGCAGGAAGATGTTCCTCTGCTGGGGTGTTTCTCCCTGTTGTTGGGTCCTTTCTCACCACCTTGACTTCCCAGCACTCCCACTCCTCTGGCTCAGAGCTGGCAGCACCCACTGGCCATGGAAAGCCTTTGGAAAGAAAAAGGATTCCAAGATGAAATAAGGAGTGAAATAAAAGATGATGAGGATGCTGCTGTTACACTGAGTGACAGCCCTGCACTGGGGAGGGGAACTGGTCACCCCAATGGCAGAGGGGACATTCCTGCATCCTCCAGGGATGCTGAGGATCCAGGAGCTGAACTCCAGCTTGTCTGCAGGAGGGAGGGCTGAAAGCACTGGCTGTGAGACCAGCAAGAGCAGAGGAATCCAGCATAGAACCATGGAATCCCAGACTGGGCTGGGCTGGGAGGGACCCCAAGGGTCCCAGAGCTCCAACCCCCTGCCACAGGCAGGGACACCAACCTCAGGCCTGGAGCTACACAAGGTGGCCCAGGGGTTCCCATCCCATCCCCCTGCTGAGGAGCAGGGCTGGGCTTGGGGGGTGGGTTTCCCCACGGTGCTGGCAGAGGGGGGACAAGAGCTGCCCCCTGGCCTTAGGGTTGGGGACCCCACAACAGCCACAGCTCCTTCCCTCCCCATCTGCCCAGCTCTGCACCCTTGTGCCCATCTCCTGGCTGAGGAGAGGGGAGGAACCATGGAATCCCCTCTCCCCCCACCACCATCCTCCTCTTCCCTCCTCTCCCCACCACAACCTTCCTCCTCTCCTCTCCCCACCACCCTCCTCATCCTCCTCCCCTCTCTCCCCACCACCACCCTCCTCCTCCTCCCCCTCTGCCCCCTCCTCAGCTTTAGCATCCTGCTGGCATGTGTTTCACTTAGAGATCACTCATTAACTCCTTCTCAATTAGTACTCCAAAGGGATCCACTCCCAGGTTTCACTGGGTTGGGATGAAGGCATCACCCCCTCTCACCCTCTGGCTGGACATGCAGGGGTGGTGCCTGGCTTGGAGCAGGATGGATCGTTTTCCTACCCCTTCACCCAGCTGTACAATACTGTAAATGATGGATTTTGAGGATTCTAGGAAAAAATAGGAATAAAACAATAATATTGTGGGGTTTTGGCAAGCTACTGGGGTGTTGGGAACATCTCTGGGGCTGCCTGGGGCTTGGAATGGGGGGGGTGGGTAAGAAGGTAGAATCCTGCAAAGAGATGCCATAGAATCATGGGATCCCAGCCTGGGATGGACTGGGAGGGACCCCAAGGGTCCCAGAACTCCAACCCCCTGCCACAGGCAGGGACACCAACCTCAGGCCTGGAGCTACACAAGGTTGCCCAGGGCCCCAGCCAACCTGGCCTTGGACACCCCCAGGGACGGGGCACCCACCCCCTCTCTGGGCAGCCCCTTCCAGCCCCTCCCCACTCTCTCTGCACACAACTTCCCCCCAATCTCTCCTCTCCCCCCTTCCCTCCTCCAGCTTCACTCCAGCCCCCTGGTCCTGCCATGGGCACGGGCAGTCCAAGCCCTGGCAGAAGATGCTTCATCTCAGGTCTCTCCTCTCCACAAAGTTCCCTAAACAGATTTCACATCCCCCATAGAACCACAAACCTCTCAAATTGCCCTCATGAAGATGGAAGAGCCTTTAAAGTGGGAATCATAGCTCTCTTTCAGGCCATAAAGGACCTCAGAATAGCTCCCTGTCATGGAAAAACAGCCCAGTTGGGGGGGGGGAGGAATTGGGGGGGGTGGGGGATGGAGGCAGCTGACGCAGTTGCAGGTGCTGCAGTGAGATGGGGATGGGTTCAGGGAGGAAAGAAGCCCAGGAGAAGGTGGGAACCCAGTGGGGACACTACAGAGGATGTTGCTTGGGGCTTTGTGTCTTGAGTAACCTCCTAGGGGGGGTGTACATTCAGTCCTGGGGTACTGGGGTCAATCTGTGTTGGGTGGTGGTGGTGGGGGGGGTGATGCTTTTGGCATCCTTCCTGCATCCTTCCAGCAGCCCCATGGATGCTCCTCTGGCACCCCAGCACTGCCAGCAGCCCATGCTGGGAGAGCAGCCACTGTCAGGACCTCACCAGTCAGGCTGGTGTGGTGGTAAGTCTGGGGGTCACCCCCCACCCTCCCAAACCCACCCCCTCCCCAAATCTTGATGTGATGGGATGATGATGAGGAGGAGGTGATGGGGATGCTGACACCATGGGGTGACCTGTCTTGGGTGGGGGGTGATGCTTTTGGCATCCTTCCTGGGTTCATCCTTCACATGGAGGGGTGGTTGGGGGTATCAGAAGAGGTTTTGGGGTGCCCAGCACCCCTTCTACACAGGATGAGCGATGGGTGATCCAGCAGTGAGGGTCTTGGTGGTACCCAGCACCTGGAGGGGTTGCATGGGTGAGGAGGGGGGGTGATGCTTTTGGCATCCTTCCTGGGTTCATCCTTCACATGGGGAGATGGGAGGGGAGTGGGGTGGGGTATCAGAAGAGGTTTTGGGGTGCCCAGCACCCCTCGTGCACCAGATGAGTGATGGGGGAGCCAGCAGTGAGGGTCTTGGTGGTACCCAGCACCTGGAGGGGTTGCATGGGTGAGGAGGGGGGGTGATGCTTTTGGCATCCTTCCTGGGCACATCCTTCACATGGGGACGTGGGAGGGGAGTGGGGGTGGGGTATCAGAAGACATTTTGGGGTGCCCAGCACCCCTCGTGCACCGGATGAGTGATGGGGGAGCCAGCAGTGTGGGTCTTGGTGGTACCCAGCACCTGGAGGGGTTGCATGGGTGGGGGTGGTGATGCTTTTGGCATCCTTCCTGGGTTCATCCTTCCTGGGTCCATCCTTCACATGGGGAGGTGGAAGGGGGGTTGGGGGTGGGGTATCAGAGGAGGTTTTGGGGTGTCCAGCACCCCTCCTGCACAGGATGAGTGATGGGTGAGCCAGCAATGAGGGTCTTGGTGGTACCCAGCACCTGAAGGGGTTGCATGGGTGGGGGGGGGTTTGCAGTGCTTCAGGTGCCCAGGTTACTCCAGGGACCCCACAGTGGGGTTGTGGCCCCCCCCAAAACACACCCCCTACCCCCCAAAACCACCCTTTCCAGGGCTGGTTTGGTGCCTGGACATGATGCTCAGTTCCCCACCAGAGGGGACCTCAGCATGAACCCACCCTATGGAACATCCCCCTCTGTGCCAGCAGCACCCCCTTGTGACCCCCCCCCTCCTCCCCCTGTCCCCTCCCCAGCCCAGGGAATCCCAAGCACAGGCTGTTCCTTGGTGCTTTGTGTCTTGAGTGACCTGCTGGGGGGGGGGGTTCATCCAGTCCTGGGGTGAGCCTGAGGCACCCCAACATCCTGTGGCTCTGCTCCACGATGGGCAAAGCTCCAGGGGTGGCTTTGCTGAGCCCTGCAGCCCAGCTTCTTGCAGGAGAGCCCTGCTGCTCATGGGGTGTCAGGAGGGATGCTCCCAGCCAGGGCTGAGCCTCTCCTGAGTCCTCACCTGACAGGACGTGCTGGTGGGTGCTCTGGGGTGGATGGTCACCTTGGCCTTCCAGCCTGGGGATGGAGCATCCCAATGCAGGTGTGTTTCTCCACCTGGGTAAGGACACAGCTGGGAAAAACCCTCCCAACCAGCCAACCAGCCAACCAAACAACCACCCAACCAGCCAACCAGCCAACAACCCAACTACCCAAGCAACCACCTATCCACCCAACCAGCCAACCAACCAGCCAACCAGCCAAATAACTTAAAATTTTAAATCCATCCCATGATCACAGAGTCACCAGGTTGGAAAGGAGCTTGAAGATCATCAGGTCCTACTGGGTTTGGATGACTGGGTAAAGGATGGAGCAGGACCCCAATGTCCAAAGATACAGCCCTGGTCCCACTGGAGCAGAGGGATGGGATGGGATGGGATGGGATGGGATGGGATGGGATGGGATGGGATGGGATGGGATGGGATGGGATGGGATGGGATGGGATGGGATGGGATGGGATGGGATGGGATGGGATGGAGGGCATGGGATCAGGGCACCATCAGGGTGGTCCAGCTGCCCTGGTTTTAATCTGCAGCAGGACAATAGGTATCAAGTGTGGAGGAGGGGACTGTCTGGGAGGAAGCATCAGGGGGTTTACTGGGAGAGCTGGTGCATGGGTGAAAGGAGCTGGAAGAAGCCCTGGTTCAGTCACAGCTCACACAGCAAGCTGGGGGGGGGAGAGGCTAATTTATACTGGAGTCAGGGACACTGCAGTCCTGACAATCCCAGCATTACTGGGATGGAAAAGCCCTTGAAGCTCCTGGAGTCCAACCATCCCTGTGCTGTGCTGAGCCAGATCTCTCAGCACCTCATCTCCCCTCTGTTCAACACCCCCAGGGCTGGGGACTCAGCCCCCTCCCTGGGCAGCCTGTGCCACAGCCCCACAACTCTGCCAGGGAAGAACTTTGCCCTCCCAGCTGAGCTGCCCCTGCCCTGGCACAGCTTGAGCCCATTGCCCCTTGGCCCAGCTCCTGGCCCCTGGCTGAAGAGACCCTGGCCCACCTCTCTGCACCCTCCTGGCAGGGCAGGGGAGGGGGATGGGGAGAAGGGCTCCCCTCAGCCTCCTCTTCTCCAGGCTCAACACCCCCAGCTCCCTCAGCTGCTCCTCAGAGGATTTGCCCTCCAGCCCCTTCCCCAGCCTGGTTGCCCTTCTCGGCACTGGCTCCAGGACCCCCATGTCCTTCTGATGCTGAGGAGCCCAGAACTGGCCCCAGCACTGGAGCTGCAGCTTCCCCAGTGCCCAGCCCAGGGGCAAGCACAGAAGTAAGGCATGCCCTTGGTGCTCTGCTCCAGCAACCTGCCCATCTCTGGCGAGCTTCCTTAGGGATGCTTTGAGGTGTCTTCATCATGACCTTGTCCCCATAAAAGCCACATGCTCAGGACGTTCAGCCCTTTCCTGGCAGAGGGGGGAGGAGGATGTGTGGGTGAGACATCCACGGGTGACTGGGCTCATTAGCTGTGTGGCTTCTGGCCTTTTCATTTTAATTTGGAGAGTGGGTCACAGGTAGGTGTGAATGAGCTCCAGTGCGAATGTCACAGCTGGGCTCAAATCCCATGGGATGTGGGACAGCCATCCCACCTCACTGTGAACACCGGTGTCACGGGGGCAAGAGGTGCTCTGAGGCTTGAAAAACCCTTTGTGATGCCCACGTACATCTGTCCCAGGTCCCACACATCCATCTGCCCCACGTACATCTGTCCTGGGTCCCACACGTCCATCTGACCTGTGTACATCTGTCCTGGGTCCCTCATGTCCATTTGGCCCCTCTACATCTGTCCTGGGTCCCACATGTCCATCTGGCCCATGTCCATCTGTCCTGGGTCCCACACATCCATCTGGGAGAGGGGGGACAAGAGCCGCCCCCTGGCCTTTGGGTTGGGGACCCACAGCAGCCACAGCTCCTTCCCTCCCATCTGCCCAGCTCTGCACCCTTCTGCCCATCTCCTGGCTGAGGAGAGGGGAGGAACCATGGGATCCCAGACTGGGCTGGACTGGGAGGGACCCCAAGGGTCCCAGAGCTCCAACCCCCCTGCCACAGGCAGGGACACCAACCTCAGGCCTGGAGCTACACAAGGTTGCCCAGGGCCCCAGCCAACCTGGCCTTGGACACCCCCAGGGACGGGGCACCCACCCCCTCTCTGGGCAGCCCCTTCCAGCCCCTCCCCACTCTCTCTGCACACAACTTCCCCCCAATCTCTCCTCTCCCCCTTCCCTCCTCCAGCTTCACTCCAGCCCCCTTGTCCTGCCAGGCTCTGCCCTTGAACAAGCCCATTCCCCTCCTGTTCCTGGGGTCCCTTCAGGGACTGGCAGGCTGCAATGAGGTCCCCCCACAGCCTTCTCTTCTCCAGGCTGACCCAGCCCAGCTCCCTCAGTCTCTCTCCAGCCCTCTGAGCATCTCTGTAGCCCTCATCTTGGCCATCAGAGCTGAGATGACCCAAGGACTGAGGCGTTATGCCTGTTATGTCTGTCATTCCTCCCAGAGCCCTCCAAGGGACTGAGGTGATGGCATTCCCTCTGAGAACCAAGTTGGCTCAGAGGAGGCTCTCAGATGCAGAAATAGTTGCAGCTCATCTGGCAGATGGGCCCAACATGGTACAGATGTGGCTTGTCCTGGGTGCCCTCAACACCACCAATCTCTTTGGACAGCAGTGAATGGACAGCTCCCACCATGACTTTTCTCCAGTGCTCCTGGTTTTCCTAAAATAAAAAGGGGGGGAAAAAAATACAGCTGATTATTTTTCTTGGATCAAAAATACTCCTGGGAAGCACTAGGACAGTCATGGATGTCCTGGTGCTGTAGGAGCAGTGAGATGGTCACAGGGCTTTGGGGATGGAACCCCCAGCAAGGAGCTATGGATGAGGCAGGAGTTATGGAGTTATGGATGAGCCCTGCAGAGGCTCAGGTCTCTGGGTTGTGGGTTGGTTGGAAATCACCCAGAGCAGCTGGGGAGGGCAGGAGGAGGAGAGCAGCTGCCTCTCTTGCTGGGGGTTGTTGGAGGTGAGATGGGGTGTTGTGTGGGCAACCCTCCCTGAGGTGCTTCACTTGCTCAATCCCAGCTGCTGGTGATAAAACAGGGGGAAGAAGAGGGTAAGGAAATGTTTCACCTTGCTTTTAGACTGGATCCATCTTCTTACAGCTCCTGGGTTTGGAATTTGTCCTGTTTTCTGGGCTGGAAGGACAGGAGGAGCAAATCCCCACCCTGGGGTAGGAGCTCAGCTCTTGAAGGGGTGTCCTGTCCCCACAGAGGGGACACCCCTCCTCTCTGGAGCAGCTCCTTGGGTCCCTGGGAGGACCTGCCTGGCTTTCAGCTGGCTACAAGTGCCAGGGATAAATCCTGCCCCCCTCCCCCTTCATCCTCTCTGGAACTGGGACCAGATCATCCCCCCTTCCTGCCTGAGTGTGGACCCAGCCTGGGGAGGGGGGCTTGGCCAGGGCAGGGGTATCCCCAGGGTGATGGGAGAAGGCTCAGGAACCTCAAATTGTCCAATTCAGCCTTTTCTTTCCTCATTCCCCCCAGGTTCAGGCCAGGCACACTCCTGCTGTACACACACACACTCCCATTTGCACACCCAGAGCCAAATCCCTGATTACTGCCCGTGCCCCTAAGAGGGATTATGGCTTCTTAGTTGGGGGGGTAAGGGTAAGGGGGGGGGGGGAGCCAGCTTTCAGGAGGGTTTAGGAGCCCAGCAGCCACTTCAGCCCTGCAACACAGAGCTCACACTGCATTTCAGGGTCCTGGGGCAGGAGCACCCCTTCCCCAGCCTCAGTGACCCTTCAGCTGCCTCCTTTGTCTTCCTCCTCCCTTCAAGTCTCCTTAAAGCCCACACTGAAATTCCAAGAGAGAGGAGAGGGTGAGAAAGGGAGTTGGGAAGCTGCAAGGAAGCCAAGAGAGGAGCAGCCCCCTAAAAGGGCACCAACAGCTTCAAGTTTGTCCCCTTGAGATGCTGCCTCTGCCTGGGGCTGGTGCTCCCAGGGAGGATTAAGGGTGAAGGAGCTTAGCAAAGCCCCCAGGCAGAGCCGGATCTCTGCAGGATCCCAAAGCAGCCCTGAAGACCTTCCTGAGCACAAGCAGCTCCCCAGCTCCAGCTGGACCCTAAATCTCCATCTGATGCACCAGACTCCCCCCGCCCCTCCTTAACCTCCCAAGAGAGAGGGGTTACCCAGGGCAGGGCATCCTGGGGCAGGATTTACAGCCTGGGAGAAGAGCTCCTGGAGAGCAGCCCTGCTGAGAAGGAGCTGGGCTTCTGGTGGGGGAGAAACTCCCCCTGAGCCAGCAGTGAGCTCTGGGAGCTGGGAAGGGCGATGGGATCCTGGGCTCCATCAGCAGAGGGGTGGCAGCAGGGACAGGGAGGGGATTGTCCCTCTCTGCTCTGCCCTGGGGAGGCCCCAGCTGGATCCTGTGTCCAGAGCTGGGGCCCAACACAAGGAAGATGTGGGGCTGTTGGAGAGGGGTCAGAGGAGCCAGGGAGATGCTCAGAGGGCTGGAGAGAGGCTGAGGGAGCTGGGCTGGGTCAGCCTGGAGAAGAGAAGGCTGTGGGGGGACCTCATTGCAGCCTGCCAGTCCCTGAAGGGACCCCAGGACCAGGAGGGGAATGGGCTTGTTCAAGGGCAGAGCCTGGCAGGACAAGGGGGCTGGAGTGAAGCTGGAGGAGGGAAGGGGGAGAGGAGAGATTGGGGGGAAGTTGTGTGCAGAGAGAGTGGGGAGGGGCTGGAAGGGGCTGCCCAGAGAGGGGGTGGGTGCCCCGTCCCTGGGGGTGTCCAAGGCCAGGTTGGCTGGGGCCCTGGGCAACCTTGTGTAGCTCCAGGCCTGAGGTTGGTGTCCCTGCCTGTGGCAGGGGGTTGGAGCTCTGGGACCCTTGGGGTCCCTCCCAACCCAAACCAGTCTGGGATTCTATGATCCCTGGGCTGGGGGTGGTTAGGGTGGGGGGTTCACCCTGTAGGTCAGGACCAAGAAATGGAGAGGTATTGTGTTTTCTGACACTTTTTCCTCCCTCATGACAGAGCTGGTGGGTTGTTTACACACCAAGGCTGTGTGTGGGGCCTTCATCTCTCCAAAGGAGAGCAGCTGGAGTGGGAATTGGGCTGGAGGGAGAAGTCAAGATGTTGTGTGGCCATGGGAATGGTCTGTGTGTCCCTGAGCTTGGGAGGAAGCAGAGGAAGATGCTCAGGGGGTGATGGGGGTGCCATGGGCCTCATGGTGCTGCTCTGCACAGCACAGTGGGAGGTGGGTGCTCAACAGCAGCAGCTGGGTGGTGTAGTCTGCACCTATGACTGTGGAAAATGTTGGTCTAGGGGTAGCTGGGGGTCTTGGTGTTGGCTTCAGTCAATCCTGGACCCATGTAGGGGTTGTTGTTGATGTTTCCCCCCAAAAAAGCAGGGAAGGATGCTGAAGATGGGCAGAACTAATTCCAAGGTCAATCCAGGACCAATGTAGGGGTTGTCATTGATGCCCCCCACCCTAAACCAGGCAAGGATGCTGAAGATGGGCAGAACTAATTCCAAGGTCAATCCCAGACCCATGTAGGGGTTGTCAATGATGTCCCCCCACCCAAAAAGCAGGGAAGGGTGCTGAAGATGGGCTGACTAAATTCCTATGTCTATCCAGGACCAATGTAGGGGTTGTCATTGATGTTCCCCCGCCCAAAAAGCAGGGAAGGATGCTGAAGATGGGCAGACCAAGTTCCAATGTCAATCCAGGACCCATGTAGGGGTTGTCATTGATGTCCCCCCACCCAAAAACCAGGGAAGGATGCTGAAGATGAGCAGAGCAAATTCTAATGTCAATCCAGGACCCATGTAGGGGTTGTCATTGATGTTCCCTCCCCCCAAAAAGCAGGGAAGGATGCTGAAGATGGGCAGAACTAATTCTGATGTCAATCCAGGACCCATGTAGGGGTTGTTGTTGATGTTCCCCCCCAAAAAAAACAGGGAAGGGTGCTGAAGATCAGCTGACTAAATTCCCATGTCTATCCAGGACCCATGTAGGGGTTGTCATTGATGCCCCCCACCCTAAACCAGGGAAGGATGCTGAAGATCAGCTGACTAAATTCCAAGGTCAATCCCAGACCCATGTAGGGGTTGTCATTGATGCCCCCCCCAAAAAAAGCAGGGAAGGATGCTGAAGATGGGCTGACTATATTTCTATGTCTATCCAGGACCAATGTAGGGGTTGTCATTGATGTCCCCCCACCCAAATAATCAGGCAAGGATGCTGAAGATGGGCAGACCTAATTCCAAGGTCAATCCAGGACCCATGTAGGGGTTGTTGTTGATGTTCCCCCCAAAAAAAACCAGGGAAGGATGCTGAAGATGGGCAGACCAAGCTCCAATGTCTATCCAGGACCCATGTAGGGGTTGTCATTGATGTCCCCCCACCCAAAAACCAGGGAAGGATGCTGAAGATGAACAGATCAAGCTCCAATGTCAATCCAGGACCCATGTAGGGGTCGTCATTGATGTCCCTCCCCCCAAAAAAAACAACCAGGGAAGGATGCTGAAGATGGGCAGACCTAATTCCAAGGTCAATCCAGGACCCATGCAGGGGTTATCATTGATGCCCCCCACCCTAAACCAGGCAAGGATGCTGAAGATGAGCAGACCAATTTCCAAGCGCTCAACCTTGGGGTCTTTTTGAGCCCGTTATCTCTATTAACATCACCCAGACTCTCTCATTTCATCCTATCCTCCCCCCCACCCCTTTCCCCCCTTCCCCTCTTCACTAAATGCTCCCCAAACAACTCATCCCTCAATGGAAGGCAGAGAGAAAGGGCCCTGCTTTGTCTCCCTGGAGAGGCGGCTCCGCATCGAGCCGTGGCGGGGCGGCCGGCGGTGAGGGGGCAGCAGGGACCCATTTCCACATCTCCCTTTGTGAAGGAGCAGCCTTGAGTGAAATGCCACTTGAAAAAGAGGGGGAGTTGAGGGGAGGGGGGGGTCACTGAATGAAATGCACATTTCCCCCCCCTCCCCTCCCCTTCCCTCTCTCCCAGGGCGCCCATCTCCGCCTCTGACGCTAATGATCTGGATGAGTTGGGTTTGGGGGGTGGGGGGGAAAGGTGGGTTTTTGGGGGGAGGGGGTGTGTTTTTTGTGGTTTGCTCTTCTTTTTTTTTTCTCTCTGAGGATAATGGGGGAAAAGAAAATGAAAGAGACTGCAGGAAAGGGGAGGTCAGATCCATTTAGGAGCCCAAACATTCATGGGCAGAGTGGCTCCTGAGTGGTCACACAAAGGATCTTGGTTGTACCTGGCTCTATCCTTCCTCCACCTCTTCTCCCCCACCACCTCCGGCCATGAAAAGGGGGAAGCAGAACTCTAGGGCCTCTGTGAAAGATGAGGATAATGGATTTCATTAGAGACAAGCACGTTAAATACCTGTCCACTCCTGTGCAATAAAGGAAAGCTGGGCTTTAGCTAATCGAACTGGAGGAGCTCTTGGCTGGGATTCAAGAGCAACATGTTCCCCTGGGGTTGGCCAACACCAGCCTGTTGCTGTCTCTGTTCTCCTGTCCCCTATATCTAGGCATCCAGACCTGGCTCTCCTGTCCCCTGTCCCTGTATCTCAGTATCCAGGCCTGGCTCTCCTGTTCCCTGTCTCCTGTCCCCTGTATCTCAGTATCCAGGCCTGGCTCTCCTGTCCCCTGTATCTCAGCATCCAGGCCTGGCTCTCCTGTCCCCTGTCCCCTGTCCCCTGTATCTCAGCATCCAGGCCTGGCTCTCCTGTCCCCTGTCCCCTGTCCCCTGTATCTCAGCATCCAGGCCTGGCTCTCCTGTCCCCTGTCCCCTGTCCCTGTATCTCAGCATCCAGGCCTGGCTCTCCTGTCCCCTGTCCCCTGTCCCTGTATCTCAGTATCCAGGCCTGGCTCTCCTGTTCCCTGTATCTAAGTATCCAGGCCTGGCTCTCCTGTTCCCTGTATCTCAGCATCCAGGCCTGGCTCTCCTGTTCCCTGTCTCCTGTCCCCTGTATCTCAGTATCCAGGCCTGGCTCTCCTGTTCCCTGTATCTCAGTATCCAGGCCTGGCTCTCCTGTTCCCTGTCTCCTGTCCCTATATCTCAGTATCCAGGCCTGGCTCTCCTGTTCCCTGTCTCCTGTCCCCTGTATCTCAGTATCCAGGCCTGGCTCTCCTGTTCCCTGTATCTCAGTATCCAGGCCTGGCTCTCCTGTTCCCTGTCTCCTGTCCCCTGTATCTCAGCATCCAGGCCTGGCTCTCCTGTTCCCTGTATCTCAGTATCCAGGCCTGGCTCTCCTGTCCCCTGTCCCCTGTCCCCTGTATCTCAGCATCCAGGCCTGGCTCTCCTGTCCCCTGTATCTCAGTATCCAGGCCTGGCTCTCCTGTCCCCTGTATCCCAATATCCAGGCTGGCTCTCCTGTCCCCTTTATCTCAGTATCCAGGCCTGGCTCTCCTGTCCCCTGTATCTCAGCATCCAGGCCTGGCTCTCAGTGGGGCTCTCTGATATCCTGGGTACCACCATGGTCAACATGGCAGCAGCCACAAACCCAGACAGGTGATCCCAGTACACGCTGGGGATCAGTGGTGGGATCCATCCCCACCTCAGGCTGCAGTTACTTGTTCATGTTACTCCATGGGTGACATGTCCCAGGCTGGGAGTGTGGGATGCAGGATGGGCACTGACCCAGGAAGGATGGCGCTGAGCAGGGGACATGGCTTTCCCCAGGGTGGCTGTGGGGATGCTCAGGGACTGTGTAGGATGTGGCAGAGAGGTTCTGTGTCTGGACAGAAGGACTGTCCAGAGTGAACATGGGATCCAGGGGCAGTTTGGGAGGTCACAAGGCATCATGTTCTTGACAGGCTGGAAAGATGGGCCTGGGGGAACCTGATGAGGTTCAACACTGCCAAGTGTCAGGGGTTGTGCTTGGGCTGAGGGATCCCAGACACAGATACAGACTGGGAGAAGAGATCCTGGAGAGCAGCCCTGAGAGAAGGACCTGGGTGTCATGGGGGATGAGAAACTCCCCCTGAGCCAGCAGTGAGCTCTGGGAGCTGGGAAGGGCGATGGGATCCTGGGCTCCATCAGCAGAGGGGTGGCAGCAGGGCCAGGGAGGGGATTGTCCCTCTCTGCTCTGCCCTGGGGAGGCCCCAGCTGGATCCTGTGTCCAGAGCTGGGGCCCAACCCAAGGAAGATGTGGGGCTGTTGGAGAGGGGTCAGAGGAGCCAGGGAGATGCTCAGAGGGCTGGAGAGAGGCTGAGGGAGCTGGGCTGGGTCAGCCTGGAGAAGAGAAGGCTGTGGGGGGACCTCACTGCAGCCTGCCAGTCCCTGAAGGGACCCCAGGACCAGGAGGGGAATGGGCTTGTTCAAGGGCAGAGCCTGGCAGGACAAGGGGGCTGGAGTGAAGCTGGAGGAGGGAAGGGGGAGAGGAGAGATTGGGGGGAAGTTGTGTGCAGAGAGAGTGGGGAGGGGCTGGAAGGGGCTGCCCAGAGAGGGGGTGGGTGCCCCGTCCCTGGGGGTGTCCAAGGCCAGGTTGGCTGGGGCCCTGGGCAACCTTGTGTAGCTCCAGGCCTGAGGTTGGTGTCCCTGCCTGTGGCAGGGGGTTGGAGCTCTGGGACCCTTGGGGTCCCTCCCAGCCCAGCCCAGGCTGGGATGCTATAACTGGCCCCAGCACTGGAGCTGCAGCCTCCCCAGTGCCCAGCCCAGGGGCACAATCCCTGCCCTGGCCCTGTGGTCACACTGGCTCTGACACCAGCCAGGATGCTGTTGGCTTTCTTGGCCACCACACTGCTGCCTCAGGGTCAGCCAGATGCTGACCAGCCCCCCCAGGGCCTTTCCAGCCTCCCTGCCCCAGGCCTGTGGCGCTGCCTGGGGCTGTTGTGACCCAGGTGTAGGCCCCATCACTGAGCCTTGTTGAACCCTGGACAACCGGCCTGGGCCCATGGATCCAGCCTGCCCAGATCCCTCTGTGGAGCTGTCCTACCCTCAGGCAGACCAACTTGGTGCCATCTGTGAACTTCCTGAGCCTGCACTCAATCCCTTTGCCCAGATGGCTGATAAAGATGTCAAAGAGAACCTGCCCCAGCCCTGGGGAACACCACCTGAGACCGGCCCCCAACCAGCTGAGGTTCAGTGCCTCTCCAAGCCTCGTGAAGCTCCTTTCCTCTGGGTGGAACCTCTGGGTTTTGGGGTCCATCTGAGCTGGTTTGGATATCTCCTGAGTGGGAATCATTCTGGGAACATCATAATCACGGAAGCACAAGGTTGGAAAAGATGTTTAAGCTCATAGAATCATAGATCCCAGGATGGCATGGGTTGGGAGGGACCCCAAGGGTCCCAGAGCTCCAACCCCCTGCCACAGGCAGGGACACCAACCTCAGGCCTGGAGCTACACAAGGGTGCCCAGGGCCCCAGCCAACCTGGCCTTGGACACCCCCAGGGACGGGGCACCCACCCCCTCTCTGGGCAGCCCCTTCCAGCCCCTCCCCACTCTCTCTGCACACAACTTCCCCCCAATCTCTCCTCTCCCCCTTCCCTCCTCCAGCTTCACTCCAGCCCCCTTGTCCTGCCAGTCTCTGCCCTTGAACAAGCCCATTCCCCTCCTGGTCCTGGGGTCCCTTCAGGGACTGGCAGGCTGCAGTGAGGTCCCCCCACAGCCTTCTCTTCTCCAGGCTGACCCAGCCCAGCTCCCTCAGCCTCTCTCCAGCCCTCTGAGCATCTCCCTGGCTCCTCTGACCCCTCTCCAACAGCCCCACATCTTCCTTGTGTTGGGCCCCAGCTCTGGACACAGGATCCAGCTGGGGCCTCATGATCAGCAAAACCATCTGTGAGCCCTACCTTAAGGGAAGAAAACCAAACAGCCAGTGGTTCTGTCCAGTATGGAAATCCCTGGTTACAATTTGCCTTCCTAAGGCTGATTAGCATATGCAAATAAGTAGGCTTGTTGACGTTACTCCCTTGAAAAAGCAAAGGGGAAGCCCTGGGCTGGGGAATAACAGAGACTCACATAATCATAGACTGGGCTGGACTGGGAGGGACCCCAAGGGTCCCAGAGCTCCAACCCCCTGCCACAGGCAGGGACACCAACCTCAGGCCTGGAGCTACACAAGGTTGCCCAGGGCCCCAGCCAACCTGGCCTTGGACACCCCCAGGGACGTGGCACCCACTCCCTCTCTGGGCAACATCAGTGATGTCTGTTCCCTGCCCTCAGCCCCTCTCCATGACCAGGTTGGGAATATGCCCCCCTCCCTCAAAACCTCTGGGATGCAACAGCTCCCTGCACACCAGATAAACCCACCCTGCCCCAAACCCACAATCCAAGGGTGGGACAAAGGGGGTTTGTAGGTGAGGGGGGAGCCATGTCCTCCTGCCAAGGCACCAGCTTAATCCCCCCATACACTGATAAGGTCACACCAGGCCCTGTGCTCCTCCCTCCTGTGCATGTCTGAGAGCAGCAGCTCTCTTGGCCCTATTTATAGTGCAGTGAGAGGATCAGGGGGAATAAGCATCCAGTGTCCCCGAAATCACTGCTGCTCCTCATGGCTGCTTGGTGCTGGCTGCTCTCTGCTCTTGCCATCAAAAACCTTGGCCAGGAATTGTGAAGGTATGTTGGGAGCTGGGATGGTGTTTGCTGGGAGCTGGGTGGCTGCTGGGGAGCGTGGCATCCTTCCCAGTTCACTGCCCCTCACTGGGTGAGGGTGGTGGGGGTGGTGTTTGGTTGGGAGGAGGCTCTGGGGACAGAGCCATAGTGTGATGCCCTGGGGAGGGGCTGGGGTGGGAGGGCAGCCCTGGGGAGCCAAGTTTCTCTGGAATGAAGGGTTACTGAGTCACACATTTGTCTCACCAAGGTGGTGGCCAGGCCACCATCCCTCCATACACCAGGGTCTATGTGGGGCAACCAGCCCATGGTCAGGACCCATCCAGACTGCCCTGGGGTGGGGGGGTTGGTGGTCTAGCCCTGCCCAAAGCTGAGGCTGATGGTCTGAAGTGCCTGTGTAGATGCTCTTCACTCACTCTGGGGCTGGGGGAAGTGGGGGCACCTGTTGGTTTGCTGCAGGTGGGTCAGCGTGGTGGTTGCTCATCCTCCCTCTGCATCACCTGTCTCTGCTTTGGTTCCCATTTCAGGGATGCTTCATTTGGGGGAGTCCCCTCCTTCTTGTGTGTGGTCCTGTGTGGGCAGGAAGCTTTGCCTGAAGGGCTGACCACCCCCAGCCAGACCTCAGCACCCTTCAAACCAGCCAGAAGCTCTGCAGGAGGGGGAACACAGCCCACAGAGCTGGTGGAACCTGGTGAGGAGAGCAGAGGAGCTCTTGCCAGCGCTGGTCCCAGCTTGGTGGCCCCAGGAGAAGATACTCTATGGGGACAGCCTTTGCCTGCAGTGACCTCCTTGGTGGGAGCTTGGAGATCCCTACTGATGCTCTAGGCTCCTATAGCATCAACCTCACCTGCTAGCTCTCAGAAGAAGACCAGGTGTTATGCCCTGGGGGTCTCCTCCTTTCTCCCCGAGGCTGTTTGATGATGGGGCCACCCTTGGGGACCCTCCTCACCTCCCTGATGGGGGTTCATCCTCGCAGAGACACTTCCAGCACAGCTTTGCTATCCCTCCTCTTCCTGGCTGTGCTGAGCAGCCCCTCACTCCAGAAATCCTTACCTGTGGCCTACAGGGACCACGAGGGTCCCCAGGAGAGCACGGGGCTGATCCGTTGTGGGGAGTACAGCAACCAGGTGCTGCCCAACGGGCGCTGCAAGATCGTGGCCACGCTGCCCCAGGGGGATGAGCAGCGGTGCCCAGACATGTTTCGTTGCACTGATGAGGTGTCCTACTGGCTCCATGAGAATGAAGAGCGTAAGCAGCAGGTCCTGGAGCTCAGGGAACTCATTTCAGAGCTGCAGGAGGAGCTGAGGAACCACCGGCACCGCATCAAAGTGCTGGAGCTGCAGGTAAAGGGATGTTCTTGGCAAAGCCACCCTGTGCAGGTGTCCACAGCCCCTTCCCATGGTCCTTCCCAGCTCCCAGCAGGTGCAGGGGGAGGACACCCTGTGCAGGTGTCCACAGCCCCTTCCCATGGTCCTTCCCAGCAGGTGCAGGGGGAGGACACCCCGTGCAGGTGTCCACAGCCCCTTCCCATGGTCCTTCCCAGCTCCCAGCAGTTGTATGGGGAGGACACTGTGTGCAGGTGTCCACAGCCCCTTCCCATTGTCCTTCCCAGCTCCATGCAGTTGTAGGGGGAGGTCACCCAGTGAACCACCCCGTGCAGGTGTCCACAGCCCCTTCCCATGGTCCTTCCCAGCTCCCAGCAGGTGCAGGGGGAGGACACCCAGTGCAGGTGTCCACAGCCCCTTCCCATGTGTCTCTGATGGCTGTGGCTGAGCAGAAGTCCTGACCTCCAGCCCACAGCACCCTTCCTGCTGTCTCCTTTCTGGTGCTCATCCCACCCCAGGTCTGTTCACTCTCCCCACAGCCTGAAGCTTCACACACACACATACTATCAGAAATAGGGTGGCCAGTAGGTCTGGGGAGGGGATTGTGCCCCTGGGCTGGGCACTGGGGAGGCTGCACCTCCAGTGCTGGGGCCAGTTCTGGGCTCCTCACCATCAGAAGGACATGGGGGTCCTGGAGCCAGTGCAGAGAAGGGCAACCAGGCTGGGGAAGGGGCTGGAGGGCAAATCCTCTGAGGAGCAGCTGAGGGAGCTGGGGGTGTTGAGCCTGGAGAAGAGGAGGCTGAGGGGAGCCCTTCTCCCCATCCCCCTCCCCTGCCCTGCCAGGAGGGTGCAGAGAGGTGGGCCAGGGTCTCTTCAGCCAGGGGACAGGAGATGGGACAAGGGGCAATGGGCTCAAGCTGTGCCAGGGCAGGGGCAGCTCAGCTGGGAGGGCAAAGTTCTTCCCTGGCAGAGCTGTGGGGCTGTGGCACAGGCTGCCCAGGGAGGGGGCTGAGTCCCCAGCCCTGGGGGTGTTGAACAGAGGGGAGATGAGGTGCTGAGAGATCTGGGTCAGCACAGCACAGGGATGGTTGGACTCCAGGAGCTTCAAGGGCTTTTCCAGCCCTGGGATTCTGTAGCCAGGAGCAGGGAGGAGCAGGGTGTGTTTTTGTTGCCTGTAGGAGTCATTTCATAAGCCATCTCACTGGGTGGTTGATGAGATGTGCAGAAGAACCAGTGTGACATACTGGTGTGAGCTGGAAGAGCCCGAGGCCACTGGGTGAACAGCACCTGTCTCTGCTCTTGGAGGAGGTGAGGTCTGATGTGGTTTGGCTCCAGGGCTGATGAATTCTCTATTTGCTTTCCTTTCATCCTCCACCTTGGGCTCTTGGTTTGGAAAGCCTCCGTTGAGCAGCCCTGCTCAAGGAGACTGAGGAGGCTCAGCTCACAGATGGAGATGTTTCATGTTGGGTGTCCCCAAAATGGGGTGGCTAGTCAGGATGATGGGGGTGGCTAGTCATAGAATCATAGAATCCCAGGGATTGGAAGGGACCTCCAGAGCTCCTGGGGTCCAACCCCCCTGCCAAAGCAGCTCCCCAGCTCATACTGCACAGGTCGGTGTCCAGATGGGGCTGGAATCTCTCCAGAGAAGGAGACTCCACCACCTCCCTGGGCAGCCTGTCCCAGGGCTCCCTCACCCTCACTGGGGAAAAGTTCCTCCCCATGTTGGGGTGGAACTTCCTGGGCTCCAATTTGCAGCCATTGCCCCTTGTCCTGTCCCCACAGACACTGAAAAGGGGCTGGCCAATTCCCCCTGCACCCCATGCTTAAGATATTGATAAACATTGATTAGGTCCCCCCTCAGTCTTCTTCTCTCCAGGCTGAACAGCCCCAGCTCTCTCAGCCTTTCCTCCCAGGGGAGATGCTCCAGGCCCTTCAGCATCTCCTCAGCCTCCTCTGGACTCTCTCCAGGAGATCCCTGTCCTTTTGATCCCAGGGAGCCCAGCACTGGACACAACCCTCCAGCTGGGGCCTGAGCAGGGCAGAGCAGAGGGGGAGGATCCCCTCCTGTCACCTGCTGCCTACACTCCTCCTGATGCCCCCAGGATCCCATTGTCTCTCTCAGCCCCAGGGCACACTGCTGGCTCATGGCCACCCTGTCACCCCCCAGCACCCCCAGGTCCTTCTCCACAGAGCTCCTCTCCAGCAGCTCCCCCCCAGCCTGTCCTGATTCCAGCAGTTCTTCCTCCCCAGGGGCCAGACTCTCCACTTGCTGGTGTTGAACCCCAGCTGGTGTCTCCCTGCCCAGCTCTCCAGCCTGGCCAGGGCTCTGGATGGCAGCGCAGTGTCCTGCCTGGCACCCACCCCTCCCAGCTCTGGAGCATCAGGTACTTGCTGAGGGTGGGTGCTGTTCCCTCAGCAAGGTCAATGAAGATATTGAACAGGACTGGACAGATACTAAACAGGCTAGTGAAGATGAGGGGGGTGGCTAGTCAAGATAATGAGCTGGTGGACCAAGATAACAGCATGTGGACCAAGAGTGTTTCAGCATGCTGAAGGAGATGATCTAGAGATGAGCTGGGCAGGGTGAAGCTGTGATTGGATTCAATGATCTACAGGGTCTCTTCCAGCCCAGGTGATGCTGTGATTCTACTGCTCTAACTGGAGTGTTGGTTCAGCAAACACCTCATCCCCCCTGAAATAATCCAGAGCATCTGAGACACCCACATAAGCCTGGCAGATACATGGCAGGGTCTAGATGGCACAGCCAAAAGCCAGCCAGGATGCTGCAGGGTTTCTCAGATGCCACCAGGAAGCTCAGTGCAGACAGCTCAGCTGAGCCCCTTTGGTAGGTGATGGAGGGAGACAGGGAGAGCTGCTCCTTCCTCCTGCTCCACGTAAAACCAGGGTGAGCTGCCCTCTGCAGAAGTCTCTAAGGACCTGGAGCACCAATGGCTGGTCTGAGGTGAAATAAATCCCACTGGAAACATCCCAGTTAAAAGGAGACTGAGGCTGCACTGGGGGCTGCTTTTGGGTGGGCACCCATGGTGTGGATGTCTCTGTGGGAGCAAGATATTTCTCGTGTGATGGAGGAAGGGAGGGAGGCACTGGAGTCAGGATGGGTGCTCATGCTCAAGCAGACCCCCTTGGTGCTCTCCCACCTTCACCCAAGGTCCCTCCTCTTGTGTTGGCCCCCATTCTGCCTTGTCACCTGCTTTCTATCCCATCTTCTCCTTGTATGTGGAATGGAACGAGGTGATACAACAGCACCCTGACTTCCCACATCCATCCCCTGCTTGAGGTCTGTCCCTTAGGTCTGCATCACCCATTCTTCCCCCATCCCCCTGGCCCCAAAACACACTTCTGGGCTCCTCCCTGGAGCTTCAGGTCTTCTGCTGAGCTCTCCAGCTCAGAGCTGAGAAGGAAGATGTGCAGAATCATAGAATCCCAGACTGGGCTGGGTTGGGAGGGACCCCAAGGATCACAGAGCTCCAACCCCCTGCCACAGGCAGGGACACCAACCTCAGGCCTGGAGCTACACAAGGTGGCCCAGGGGTCCCATCCCATCACCCTGCTGAGGAGCAGGGCTGGGGTTGGGGGGTGGGTTTCCCCACGGTGCTGGCAGAGGGGGGACAAGAGCTGCCCCCTGGCCTTTGGGTTGGGGACCCACAGCAGCCACAGCTCCTTCCCTTCCATCCGCCCAGCTCTGCACCCTTGTGCCCATCTCCTGGCTGAGGAGAGAGGAGGAACCATGGGATCCCAGACTGGGCTGGACTGGGAGGGACCCCAAGGGTCCCAGAGCTCCAACCCCCTGCCACAGGCAGGGACACCAACCTCAGGCCTGGAGCTACACAAGGTTGCCCAGGGCCCCAGCCAACCTGGCCTTGGACACCCCCAGACACAGGGGGCACCCACCCCCTCTCTGGGCAGCCCCTTCCAGCCCCTCCCCACTCTCTCTGCACACAACTTCCCCCCAGTCTCTCCTCTCCCCCTTCCCTCCTCCAGCTTCACTCCAGCCCCCTTGTCCTGCCAGGCTCTGCCCTTGAACAAGCCCATTCCCCTCCTGTTCCTGGGGTCCCTTCAGGGACTGGCAGGCTGCAATGAGGTCCCCCCACAGCCTTCTCTTCTCCAGGCTGACCCAGCCCAGCTCCCTCAGCCTCTCTCCAGCCCTCTGAGCATCTCCCTGGCTCCTCTGACCCCTCTCCAACAGCCCCACATCTTCCTTGTGTCTGGGCCTCAGTAACATGCTGAATCCCCTCCCTGCAGTGTTCATTCCTTCCATCTGCTCTTCACTTCCAGGCTGTGAAATGACCCTTCTAAAGGCAAAGTGTCTGCTCTGGGGTAGGGTGTCTTCAGAGTTGGAGGGAAGAGGGAGGACAATGTCCCCCCCAGGGAGGATAGGATCAGGGAATCTTTATGGTTGGGAAAGCTCTCTGAGATCATCAAGTCCAACTGCCTGTCTGACACCACCATGTCAACTAAACCATGTCCCAGAGTGCCATGGCTACGTGGCCTTTGAACCCCTCCCTTAATCCATCTTTTTAAATCATCCTCTGGCTGCTGTCAGGTTGGTCTCCCCGGGGTTTTGCTGTGGCTGATGTTTCTCCAGGAGCTCAGCGTGGGGCTTGTCTGTCCAAGCTCAGCCTCCCTCCCCGAGCTCAGCCTCCCTCCCCGAGCTCAGCCTCCCTCCCCGAGCTCAGCCTCCCTTCCTGAGCTCAGCCTCCCTCCCCGAGCTCAGCCTCCCTCCCCGAGCTCAGCCTCCCTCCCTGAGATCAGCATCCCTCCCCCAGCTCAGCCTCCCCGAGCTCAGCCTCCCTCCCTGAGATCAGCCTCTCTGAGCTCAGCATCCCTCCCTCAGCTCAGCCTCCCTTCCCCGAACTCAGCCTCCCTTCCTGATCTCAGCCTCCCAGAGCTCACCCTTCCTCCCCGAGCTCAGCCTTCCTGAGCTCAGCCTCCCTCCCTGAGCTCAGCCTCCCTCAGCTCAGCCTCCCTCAGCTCAGCCTCCCTTCCTGAGCTCAGCCTCTCTGAGCTCAGCCTCCCTCCCGGAGCTCACCCTCCCTCCCCGAGCTCAGCCTTCCTCAGCTCAGCCTCCCTCCCCGAGCTCAGCCTCCCTGAGCTCAGCATCCCTCCCCGAGCTCAGCATCCCTCAGCTCAGAGTCCTTGAGCTCAGCCTCCCTCCCCGAGCTCAGCCTCCCTGAGCTCAGCCTCCCTCCCCGAGCTCAGCCACCCCCACGGAGCTCACCCTCCCTCCCCGAGCTCAGCCTCCCTGAGCTCAGCCTCCCTCAGCTCAGCCTCCCTGAGCTCAGCCTCCCTCAGCTCAGCCTCCCTGAGCTCAGCATCCCTTCCAGAGCTCAGCCTCCTTGAGCTCAGCCTCCCTCTCTGAGCTCAGCCTCCCTCTCTGAGCTCAGCCTCTCTGAGCTCAGCCTCCCTCCCCGAGCTCAGCCACCCTCACGGAGCTCACCCTCCCTCCCCGAGCTCAGCCTCCCT
The DNA here is from genome assembly GCA_022605575.1 of Laterallus jamaicensis coturniculus. NCBI lineage: Eukaryota > Metazoa > Chordata > Aves > Gruiformes > Rallidae > Laterallus > Laterallus jamaicensis. Next base: position 23,623 of record JAKCOX010000227.1, on the reverse strand, counting down.
CAGCTCAGCCTCCCTCAGCTCAGCCTCCCTCAGCTCAGAGTCCCTGAGCTCAGCCTCCCTCCCTGAGCTCAGCCTCCTGGAGCTCAGCCTCCCTCAGTTCAGAGTCCCCGAGATCAGCCTCCTGGAGCTCAGCCTCCCTCAGCTCAGCCTCCCTCAGCTCAGCCTCCCCGAGCTCAGCCACCCCGAGCTCAGTCACCCTGAGCTCAGCACCCCTTCCAGAGCTCAGCCTCCCTGAGCTCACCCTCCCACCCTCAGCTCAGCCTCCCTGAGCTCAGCCTCCCTCCCCGAGCCCATCCTCCCCGAGCTCATCCTCCCCGAGCTCATCCTCCCTGAGCTCAGCATCCCTTCCTGAGCTGACAGCACCAGATTCTCCCAGGTCCCAGCTCCTCTTGGGCTCACAAGGACACCCAAACTGGGTCAGACAGGTTGACCCCCATCTCCACCACGCTTCCCTCAGTGCAGTGCAATTCCAGGAGTGAAAGGAACCCCCCTCACCCAGCCATCCCTGTGCATTCCCAGTCCTACTGGGTTTGGATGACTGGCTAAAGGATGGAGCAGGACCCCAATGTCCAAAGATACAGCCCTGGTCCCACTGGAGCAGAGGGATGGGATGGGATGGGATGGGATGGGATGGGATGGGATGGGATGGGATGGAGGGCATGGGATGGGATGGGATGGGATGGGATGGGATGGGATGGGATGGGATGGGATGGGATGGGATGGGATGGGATGGAGGGCATGGGATCAGGGCACCATCAGGGTGGTCCAGCTGCCCTGGTTTTAATCTGCAGCAGGACAATAGGTATCAAGTGTGGAGGAGGGGACTGTCTGGGAGGAAGCATCATGGAGTTTACTGGGAGAGCTGGTGCGTGGGTGAAAGGAGCTGGAAGAAGCCCTGGCTCAGTCACAGCTCACACAGCAAGCTGGGGGGGAGAGGCTGATTTATACTGGAGCCAGGGACACTGCAGTCCTGAGAATCCCAGCATTACTGGGCTGGAAAAGACCTGGAAGCTCCTGGAGTCCAACCATCCCTGTCCTGTGCTGCCCCAGATCTCTCAGCACCTCATCTCCCCTCTGTTCAACACCCCCAGGGCTGGGGACTCAGCCCCCTCCCTGGGCAGCCTGTGCCACAGCCCCACAACTCTGCCAGGGAAGAACTTGCCAGGGAAGAACTTTGCCCTCCCAGCTGAGCTGCCCCTGCCCTGGCACAGCTTGAGCCCGTTGCCCCTTGGCCCATCTCCTGTCCCCTGGCTGAAGAGACCCTGGCCCACCTCTCTGCACCCTCCTGGCAGGGCAGGGGAGGTGGGGAGAAGGTCAAGGGCAGGATAATATAGAGCTGCCATTAGTTATTGGTGCAGCAACCCATTGGTGGTGATGCCAACTCCTGGGAAGGGCAAGCTCAGAGGTGTCCCAGCAGGAATGGGGACAGAGGTGTCAGCCAGGTCCTGGGAACCCTGGACAGGAAGAAAATATACCTTAGGCAGGGAAACCCCTTCCAGCTGAAGGGAATCCCCAACCCTCAGCAGCACCAGTGCTGTTTTGCTGGGGGTGATGAGAACGTCTTGCCAGTGAGGGTGAGGGAGCCCTGGGCCAGGCTGCCCAGGGGGTGTGGAGTCTCCTTCTCTGGAGAGATCCCAGCCCCTGTCCTAGGGACCCTGCTTTGGCAGGGGGTTGCACCCCAGGGGCTCTGGGGGGACCCTTCCAATCCCTCCAGCTCTGGGATTCTGACTGCCAGGTCTCTGTGTCCCCAGGGGTATTTAATAAGCCCCAAGCTTGCACAGACCCCCGAAATTCCAGGCTCAGCCCTGATGCTGGGGATGGGGAGGTGAGGAAATAACAACTCATTGATTTTCAGGGTCGGAGGGAGGTTTGTGAGCCTCAGGCAGTGATGCTGAGCAGGAGATGGAGGAAGAGATGTTCCCCATCAGGAACCAGGGCGGTGCTGTTGCTGAACCAGCATCCTCCCACTCCATATGGGTGTCTGGGATTGTGGGACCCTTGGGAGGGATTGAGGAGCTTGGTGTAGAGATGTGTTGCCCAGGGAAGGGAGGGAGGGGGGTTCCCAGGCTGCTGTGGGATTTTGAGGTGCTGTTTCAGGTCTGCTCTGCCATCTAATGGGCAGGGAGCACCTAACAAGAGGTGTCTGGGATGTGTTCTGTGTGAGCTGGTGGCTCTCAGGGTGCCCATCTTTAATATCACAGAATCACAGTGCTGTAGGGGTTGGAAGGGACCTCCAGAGCTCCTGGGGTCCAACCCCCCTGCCAAAGCAGCTCCCCAGCTCATACTGCACAGGTCGGTGTCCAGATGGGGCTGGAATCTCTCCAGAGAAGGAGACTCCACCACCTCCCTGGGCAGCCTGTCCCAGGGCTCCCTCACCCTCACTGGGGAAAAGTTCCTCCCCATGTTGGGGTGGAACTTCCTGGGCTCCAATTTGCAGCCATTGCCCCTTGTCCTGTCCCCACAGACACTGAAAAGGGGCTGGCTGATTCCCCCTGCACCCCATGCTTAAGATATTGATAAACATTGATTAGGTCCCCCCTCAGTCTTCTCCTCTCCAGGCTGAACAGCCCCAGCTCTCTCAGCCTTTCCTCACAGGATAGATGCTCCAGGCCCTTCAGCATCTCCTCAGCCTCCTCTGGACTCTCTCCAGGAGATCCCTGTCCTTTTGATCCCAGGGAGCCCAGCACTGGACACAACACTCCAGGTGGGGCCTGAGCAGGGCAGAGCAGAGGGGGAGGATCCCCTCCTGTGACCTGCTGCCCACACTCCTCCTGATGCCCCCAGGATCCCATTGTCTCTCTCAGCCCCAGGGCACACTGCTGGCTCATGGCCACCCTGTCACCCCCCAGCACCCCCAGGTCCTTCTCCACAGAGCTCCTCTCCAGCAGCTCCCCCCCAGCCTGTCCTGATTCCAGCAGTTCTTCCTCCCCAGGGGCCAGACTCTCCACTTGCTGGTGTTGAACCCCAGCTGGTGTCTCCCTGCCCAGCTCTCCAGCCTGGCCAGGGCTCTGGATGGCAGCGCAGTGTCCTGCCTGGCACCCACCCCTCCCAGCTCTGGAGCATCAGGTACTTGCTGAGGGTGGGTGCTGTTCCCTCAGCAAGGTCAATGAAGATATTGAACAGGACTGGACCCAGCACTGAGCCCTGGGGAACAGCACTGGTCACAGGCCTCCAGTCAGATTCTACTCCACTGATCACACCCTCTGAGCCCGGTCTGACAGCCAGTTCTCACCCCACCTCACTGTCCACTCATCTATCCCTTGTTTCCTTAGCTTCTCTATCAGGATGTTGTGGGAGACAGTATCGAAAGCTTTGCTAAAGACAAGGTAGAGGTCAATATGTCAATATGAGGGAGGTTCTTCAATACAAGGGTGGTGGGACACTGTCCCAGGGTGCCCAGAGAGGTGGTGGAGGCCCCATCCCTGGAGACACCCAAGGTCAGGCTGGATGGGGCTCTGAGCACCCTGCTCTAGTGAAGATGTCCCTGCTCACTGCAGGGTGGCACTGGGTGGGCTCTAAAGGTCCCATCCCACCCAACACATTCCCATCCCTGGAGACACCCAAGGTCAGGTTGGACAGGACTCTGAGCACCCTGGGCTGGTTGAAGATGTCCCTGCCCATGGCAGGGGGTTGGACTAGATGGGCTTTAAGGTCCCTTCCCTGGAACAGGGGGGAATTAGGGTGGGTGTCAGGACAAAGTTCTTCCCTCTGAGGGTGGTGGGACACTGGCCCAGGATGCCCAGAGAGGTGGGGGAGGCCCCATCCCTGGAGACATCCAAGGTCAGGCTGGATGGGGCTCTGAGCACCCTGCTCTAGTGAAGATGCCCCTGCTCACTGCAGGGTGGGACTGGGTGGGCTGGGAAGGTTCCAACCTAACACATTCTATGATTCTATGACCTCCTGGTATGAGCAGTGGGCATCTCCAGCCAGCTCACATGTCTATTTGACATGGGATCAGGGACTGGTTGTCCTAAAAAGAAGTAGAAAGAAGGGGCTGGGGTCCTTTATCATGGATGTGGTGGTCATCACTGTTTGGAGGACACCAGCTGCAGCCCAAAGAGCAGGAGATAGCTCACCAGGCAGCGTGCAGATAAGCTGTGGAGGTCCCTCTGCTGTTATAAACATGGTTCAAGGGGAGGTTGGGGAGATGTTTTGAAGGAAGCTCCAACTGTCCTTGCCTAATGCACAAGGGTCACCTCCACGTGGGGTGTTTGGAGAGGAACCCTATGCTCTTGCCTTGCTCCTGCAGCCCTAGGCTGGCCTGGGCATGCCCTGCCTGAACCAGGTCCTAGGGGTTGGGTTGGGGGGCTGGTGGGGGTTTGCAGGGTGAGGGTGAGGGTGCAGGCACCATCCTTGGTCTCCATGGGGTGCTCACAGTGAGTGCTCCTCTGTCCTCATGCTCCCCTCTCTGCCCATCCTGGGGCAGGGGGGGACATGGGGCCACACTGGTCCAACCATGATCCAGACCTGGAGGTTGGTGGCCCAGCCTGAGATGAAGCATCTTCTGCCAGGGCTTCTACTGCCTGTGCCCATGGCAGGACAAGGGGGCTGGAGTGAAGCTGGAGGAGGGAAGGGGGAGAGGAGAGATTGGGGGGAAGTTGTGTGCAGAGAGAGTGGGGAGGGGCTGGAAGGGGCTGCCCAGAGAGGGGGTGGGTGCCCCGTCCCTGGGGGTGTCCAAGGCCAGGTTGGCTGGGGCCCTGGGCAACCTTGTGTAGCTCCAGGCCTGAGGTTGGTGTCCCTGCCTGTGGCAGGGGGTTGGAGCTCTGGGACCCTTGGGGTCCCTCCCAGCCCAGCCCAGTCTGGGATGCTATAACTGGCCCCAGCACTGGAGCTGCAGCCTCCCCAGTGCCCAGCCCAGGGGCACAATCCCTGCCCTGGCCCTGTGGCCACGCTGGCTCTGACACAAGCCAGGATGCCCTTGGCCTTCCTGGCCCCCCGGGCACACTGCTGGCTCCTGGGCAGTCCCAGTCACCCAACACCCCCAGGTTCTTCTCCCCAGCAGCTCTCCAGCCCCCTGCCCCAGCCTGGAGCTGCTGGGGGTCGCTGTGCCCCATGGGCAGCACTCTGCCCTTGGCCTGCTGGAACCTCAGCCCCTTGGGCTCAGCCCATGGCTCCAGCCTGGCCAGGTCCCTCTGAAGAGCCTCCCCACCCTCAGGCAGCCCCACACATCCTCCCAGCTCAGTGTCACCTGCAAACTGGCTGAGGGAACATCCTTCCAACCCAGCCCAGGCTGGGATTCTCTATGTCCCCCTCCCCCAACCCACTTTTCTCCTTGCCTGTAGCACGAGGAGGCAGCTGGCCGGAACCACAGCCTGGCTCAACGGGTGCAGGACCTGGAGCATCGTTACAGTGAGGCCAGCACCCTGCAGCACATCCAGGCCACCCTGCTCTACGACATGCAGGCTCAGATAAACAACATCTCTGTCCTGACCGACTGGGCCTGGCGCAACCCCACCTGCCTCGGCCCTGCCGAGATGAGGCTGCAGGAGGAGATGCACCACCCAGGTGATGGGATGGGGATGGGATAGGATGGGGATGGGATGGGGATGGGGATGGGATGGGATGGGGATGAGGATTGGGATGGGGAGGATGGGGATGGGGATGGGATGGGATGGGGATGGGGGTGGGGATGGGGATGGGATGGGGATGGGATGGGATGGGGATGAGGATTGAGATGGGGAGGATGGGGATGGGGATGGGATGGGATGGGGATGGGGGTGGGGATGGGGATGGGATGGGGATGGGGATGGGGATGGGATGGGGAGGATGGGGATGGGGATGAGGATTGGGATGGGGATGGAATGGGATGGGGATGGGGATGGGGATGGGGGGTTGGACCCGAAGATCTCTTGAGGTCCCTTCCAACCCCTAAGATTCTGTGATTCTGTGATTCTATGGGGATGGGATGAGGATGGGGATGGGGATGAGGATGAGGATTGGGTTGGGGAGGATGGGGATGGTGATGAGGGTTGGATGGGGATGGGGATGGGGATGGGGATGGGAGGTCCCTGGGGGTGTTGAAGGCCAGGTTGGATGGGGCCCTGGGCAACCTTGTGTAGCTCCAGGCCTGAGGTTGGTGTCCCTGCCTGTGGCAGGGGGTTGGAGCTCTGGGACCCTTGGGGTCCCTCCCAACCCTGACCAGTCTGGGATTCCATGATTCTTCAGCTGGAAATGGGAGTGTTAACTGGGAGCTGTGTCTTAGGCTCCTTAAAGGGAAGCATGTCTCTTGTCCACCATCCTCCCTTGGCTCTGTGCCTGGGGAGATGCATCCTCCTGACTCAAGGCCAGGTTGGATGGAGCCCTGGGCACCTTGTGTAGCTCCAGGCCTGGAGGTTGGTGTCCCTGCCTGTGGCAGGGGGGTTGGAGCTGTGGGACCCTTGGGGTCCCTCCCAGTCCAGACCATTCTATGTATCTTTGATTCTATGGGGATGTTGGGGGGACACTTCACCCTTACAGTCTCTCTTGAGGAGAGATGAAGGAAAAGCCAGGGTGAGCTGCTCTCTGCAGAAGTCTCTAAGGACCTGGAGTCTCTAAGGCTGGTCCCAAGTGAAATAAATCCCACTGGATCCATCCTAGTTAAAAATGTCTTTAGGATCATCAGAAGGATTTTGGTGGCCTTTCCTTGGAATGCATAACCCACAGCAGCCTTTTGGGAGAAGGAAACTCTTCCACTGTTACCTACACTGGAGAAAGAGGATTCTTTATCAACCTGTGAGACCTTTGTGGTGTGAGATGTCATCTAACTCAAGCCTGGCAAAGTGCCTATAGCTTCTGTGAGGCTGTGAAAAAAAACCCCAGAATCCAAGCATCACCAGGTTGGAAAAGCCCTTTGAGATCACCCAGTCCAATCATCCCTGTCCTGTTAAACCACATTCCTAAGTACCTCATCTACCCCTTTTTTAAACACCCCCAGGGGTGTGGACTCAGCCCCCTCCCTGGGCAGCCTGTGCCACAGCCCCACAACTCTGCCAGGGAAGAACTTTGCCCTCCCAGCTGAGCTGCCCCTGCCCTGGCACAGCTTGAGCCCATTGCCCCTTGTCCCATCTCCTGGCCCCTGGACACACTTGAACTGCAGACCATTCCTCATCACCCTTAATTACAGCTCTGTGCTAACGAGCCCTCACACTAATAAACCAGCACACCCCAGAGGTTTGCACCTTCACAAGAGGTTCCAAATCCAGGATTTTTGAAGGGGTTTTTTGTCCAGCTCCACATTGGAATCACATGAGCACCATGCTGGTTTGGGGTTGCACCCCTTCCTCCTCCCTGTGCCCTAACCCCCACGTGTCTCTTTCTTGCTCAGAGGTGAAACACGCCAGGAACTGCCCCATCGACTGTGCTTCTGTTTACTACAACGGGCTGAGAAGATCTGGGGTCTACAGCATCATGCCCTCAGTTGGAGGGATGCCCATCGAAGTGCTGTGTGAGATGGACACTGAAGGTAATGTGGGGAGGCACCTACAACCTCTCCCAGAAGAGCTTTGGGTGGGATTTGTCCTGAGGGTTGTGTCTCATCCAAGCTGTGGATGCTCAAGAGGAGCATCATCAGGGACAGAGGACTCATCCTCTCTTCTGGCTGCAGAAGGGATGTTGGATGGATAGCAGATGTTACAGCTGTGATGCAGTTGCCTAAATACAGCTGTTTGCTGCTCTTTGAGATGTTCTCAAGGTGTTTTGCAAACACTAAGGGAAGTCACACAGGACTTCAGGAGAGAGAAGCCCTTCTGGAGTAGCAGCTGGCCACTGGGGAGGAGGAGACCTGGAGCATCTCCCAGTAGTGGAGAGCTGTGGGGGGATACAGGACCTGGAGCATCTCCCAGTAGTGGAGAGCTGTGGGGGGATACAGGACCTGGAGCATCTCCAAGTAATGGAGCTGTGGGGATACAGGACCTGGAGCATCTCCCAGCAGTGGAGAGCTGTGGGGATACAGGACCTGGAACATCTCTGAGTAGTGGAGAGCTGTGGGGATACAGGACCTGGATCATCTCCAAATAGTGCAGAGCCATGGGAGGAAGGGACCTGGAGCATCTCCCAGTAGTGGAGAGCTGTGGGGATACAGGACCTGGATCATCTCCAAATAGTGCAGAGCCATGGGAGGAAGGGACCTGGAGCATCTCCCAGTAGTGGAGAGCTGTGGGGGGATACAGGACCTGGAGCATCTCCAAATAGTGCAGAGCCATGGGAGGAAGGGACCTGGAGCATCTCCCAGTAGTGGAGAGCTGTGGGGATACAGGACCTGGATCATCTCCAAATAGTGCAGAGCCATGGGAGGAAGGGACCTGGAGCATCTCCCAGTAGTGGAGAGCTGTAGGGATACAGGACCTGGAGCATCTCCCAGTAGTGGAGAGCTGTGGGGGGATACAGGACCTGGAGCATCTCCAAATAGTGCAGAGCCATGGGAGGAAGGGATCTGGAGCATCTCCCAGTAGTGGAGAGGTGTAGGGATACAGGACCTGGAGCATCTCCCAGTAGTGAAGAGCTGTGGGGGGATACAGGACCTGGAGCATTTCCAAATAGTGCAGAGCCATGGGAGGAAGGGACCTGGAGCATCTCCCAGTAGTGGAGAGCTGTAGGGACACAGGACCTGGAGCATCCCCAAGTAGTGGAGAGCTGTGGGGATAGAGGACCTGGAGCATCTCCCAGTAGTGGAGAGCTGTGGGGTGATTGAGAACCCGGAGCACCTCCCAATAGTAGAGAGCTGTGGGGGGATACAGGACCTGGAGCATCTCCAAGAAGTGGAGAGCTGCGGGATACAGGACCTGGAGCATCTCCCAAGTATTAGAGAGCTGTGGGGGGATAGAGGTCCTGGAGGATCTCCCAGTATTGGAGAGCTGTGGGGTGATACAGGACCTGGAGCATCTCCCAGTAGTGGAGAGTTATGGGGATACAGGACCCGGATCATCTCCAAGTAGTGGAGAGCTGTGGGGATACAGGACCTGGAGCATCTCCAAATAGTGCAGAGCCATGGGAGGAAGGGACCTGGAGCATCTCCAAGTAGTGGAGAGCTGTGGGGGGATAGAGGACCTGGAACATCTCTGAGTAGTGGAGAGCTGTGGGGGGATACAGGACTTGGAGCATCTCCCAGTAGTGGAGAGCTGTGGGGGGATAGAGGACCTGGAGCATCCACAAGTAGTGGAGAGCTGTGGGGTGATAGATGACATGGAGCATCTCCCAGTAGTGGAGAGTGATGGTGGGATACAGGACCTGGAGCATCTCCCAGTAGTGGAGAGCTGTGGGGTGATTGAGGACCTGGAGCATCTCCCAGTAGTGGAGAGCTGTGGGGATACAGGACCTGGAGCATCTCCCAGTAGTGGAGAGCTGTGGGGATACAGGACCTGGAGCATCTCCAAGAAGTGGAGAGCTGCGGGATACAGGACCTGGAGCATCTCCAAGAAGTGGAGAGCTGCGGGATACAGGACCTGGAGCATCTCCCAGTAATGGAGAGCTGTGGGGAGATACAGGACCTGGAGCATCTCCAAGTAGTGAAGAGCCATGGGGATACAGGACCTGGAGCATCTCCCAGTATTGGAGAGCTGTGGGGGGATACAGGACCTGGAGCATCTCCCAGTAATGGAGAGCTGTAGGGGGATAGAGGTCCTGGAGGATCTCCAAGTAGTGGAGAGCTGTGGGGTGATAGAGGACCTGGAGTATCTCCCAGTAGTGGAGAGCTGTGGGGGGATACAGGACCTGTAAATGGGGGAGTAGGTGACCTCCCCACCCCTTTGTTGTCTCAGTACCCACACAGGGGACACTACTGTCCCCCCAAGGCACGAAATCACCATCAGTTTGCAAAGCTTGAGCTGTGGAAGAATAATGACAGCTGAGAGGTGGCCCATCAGCTCCTTGCCCCCTGGATCTGCCCTAACCCCAAATGCACGTGCCACACCACCACATCCCATGCTGGAAGCAGGGGTCCAGCTCCCCCTACGTGTAGGTATCTCCCCCAGTGTAGGACCTACAGGTGATCAGAGCTTTGCCATGGGCTCCCTCGTTAAGACAGTGTGGCCTCTGTTATGTCATCCCCCTCATTTGCATAACCAACCACACAGGCTTGGATGCTGCAGAGTGACAGGCTGTAGAAAGAGCAAATGATGGCCCTGGTCCTGTCCCCTCCATCCCCCACCCCACCCTCAAGCTGATGAGAGAGGAGAGAGGGATTTTGGACAGATGGGAGAGCAGATGGAGACAGTGAGACAATACTGGGAGAGCACAGGTGCCTCTGTGCTGCTTCAGGAACAGAACAGAACAATCTCCAAGCTCCAGGAACTCCTAGTTTGTTCCAGTCCTCAAAACATTTGCATCCCAAAAAAACAGCTCATTTAAAACCACCTCAAGGTCTGGAATGACCTTCTGAGAGTCATGGGGAAACACCACCACTGACCAACCTGTTCCTATGAGCTTTGATGGGCATCATCTTTTATCCCCACCCAACATCTGACACAGGATTTAAACACTGGCTAGGAGGAGGGATGGAGGCAAGGAGACTCATGGATCCTCCAGACATCAGTCTGGGACCCTTGGATGCTCCTTGGACCACTCCTATTTCATGTTATCTCTCTCTCCCTCCTGGCAGGGGGAGGATGGACAGTCATCCAGAGGCGCCAGGATGGCTCAGTGGACTTCAACAGGACCTGGAATGAGTATAAGGAGGGGTTTGGGGACCTCAATGGGGAGTTCTGGCTTGGCAATGAGAACATCCACAAGATGACCAACCAAGGGGACTACTCTCTACGCATAGACCTGGAGGACTGGAACAACAAGCACAAGCATGCCTTCTACCAGGTCTTCAGGTAGAGAGTGGGGTGGCCTTCCCAGGTTCTCATAGCTGCACTTGCTTCAAAGTCAGGAGACCTTCACATGATCACAGAATCACCAGGGCTGGAAAAGCCCTTGAAGCTCCTGGAGTCCAACCATCCCTGTGCTGTGCTGCCCCAGATCTCTCAGCACCTCATCTCCCCTCTGTTCAACACCCCCAGGGCTGGGGACTCAGCCCCCTCCCTGGGCAGCCTGTGCCACAGCCCCACAACTCTGCCAGGGAAGAACTTTGCCCTCCCAGCTGAGCTGCCCCTGCCCTGGCACAGCTTGAGCCCATTGCCCCTTGGCCCATCTCCTGGCCCCTGGCTGAAGAGACCCTGGCCCACCTCTCTGCACGCTCCTGGCAGGGCAGGGGAGGGGGATGGGGAGAAGGGCTCCCCTCAGCCTCCTCTTCTCCAGGCTCAACACCCCCAGCTCCCTCAGCTGCTCCTCAGAGGATTTGCCCTCCAGCCCCTTCCCCAGCCTGGTTGCCCTTCTCTGCACTGGCTCCAGGACCCCCATGTCCTTCTGATGCTGAGGAGCCCAGAACTGGGGATGGATTAGAGGGGGCTGGAGTGAAGCTGGAGGAGGGAAGGGGGAGAGGAGAGACTGGGGGGAAGTTGTATGCAGAGAGAGTGGGGAGGGGCTGGAAGGGGCTGCCCAGAGAGGGGGTGGGTGCCCCGTCTCTGGGGGTGTCCAAGGCCAGGTTGGATGGGGCCCTGGGCAACCTTGTGTAGCTCCAGGCCTGAGGTTGGTGTCCCTGCCTGTGGCGGGGGGTTTGAGCTCTGGGACCCTTGGGGTCCCTCCCAGCCCAGCCCAGTCTGGGATGCTATAACTGGCCCCAGCACTGGAGGTGCAGCCTCCCCAGTGCCCAGCCCAGGGGCACAATCCCTGCCCTGGCCCTGTGGCCACGCTGGCTCTGACACAAGCCAGGATGCCCTTGGCCTTCCTGGCCCCCCGGGCACACTGCTGGCTCCTGGGCAGTCCCAGTCACCCAACACCCCCAGGTCCTTCTCCCCAGCAGCTCTCCAGCCCCCTGCCCCCAGCCTGGAGCTGCTGGGGGTCGCTGTGTCCCATGGGCAGCACTCTGCCCTTGGCCTGCTGGAACCTCAGCCCCTTGGGCTCAGCCCATGGCTCCAGCCTGGCCAGGTCCCTCTGAAGAGCCTCCCCACCCTCAGGCAGCCCCACACATCCTCCCAGCTCAGTGTCACCTGCAAACTGGCTGAGGGAACATCCCATCCCTTCATCCAGGTCAGTGATAAAGCTGTTGAACAGACCTGGACCCAGCACTGAGCCCTGGGGGACACCACTCCAGCTGGATTTGGCTCCATTCCCCCTTTGGGCCAGTTTCTAACCCAGCTGAGGGTCTGGTTCTGACTGTTATGCTTCTGTTTTCTAGCAGCTTCTGTGGTCACAGCCAAATTCTGCCCTAAACCCAAACTAATCTAGTCCTAAACCCCCCCAAATTCTTCCTTCTTTCTCTTCCAGCCTGTGGCTGGTGCGTTGTTATGGGGGAGTTTGGCAGCTGCTCCCACCAGCAGCTCCCACAGTTCCAGCTTGCTCTTCAACTCACCTTAAACCCAGGAAAATTCCTGATATTAAAGTGATATTAATTGCTATATTAATATATGATTATAGAACATAATAGATCAATACACATATTAATTGTTACATTAATATTTAGCTATATAATAGATCAATACATAGCTATATAACATATAAATAAACATATTAATCATTATATTGATATATAGCTATAGAATGTAATATATTAATACACATATTGTTATATTAATATATAATTATATAAGCCAATATTTTAATACACCAATAGCAATCATTATCATTATGTTTCACTGAATCATTCCCCCCCCTTTTTCATGATCCTTACAAATTCTTTTGTAATCTCCAATGAGATTACAGCTTCCTCTTCAATTAACCTTCAACCCAGGAAAATTCCTTATATTCAAGTGATATTAATTGTTATATTAACATACAGCTATAGGCTATAATATATTATTACACATAGTCATTGTGATATTAATATATAGCTATATAATAGAATATATTAATGAATATATTGGTTTTTATATTAATATATAGTTATAGAATAGAATATAATAATACACATATTGTTATATTAATATATAATTCTATAATCTAATATACTAATACACCTATAGCAATCAGCATGATTATATTTCACTGAATCATCCCCCCTTGTTCATGATCCTTACAAATCCTTTTGTAATCTCCAATGAGATTACAGCTTCCTCTTCAACTAACCTTAAACCCAGGAAAATTCCTTATATTCAAGTGATATTAATTGTTATACTAATATACAATTATAGAATATAATATATTAATGCATATATTAATTGGTGCATTAATATATGGCTATATAATAGAATACATTAATGAATATATTGGGTTTTATATTAATATATAGTTATAGAATAGAATATAATAATACACATATTGTTCTATTAATATATAATTCTATAATCTAATCTATTAATACACCTATAGCAAACAGCATGATTATATTTCACTGAATCATTCCCCCCCCTTTTTCATTATCCTTACAAATCCTTTTGTAATCCCCAATTATCCCATCCTCTCTCCATGATTTTGAAAAGCATTCCCCTGTCTCTACTGGATGGCTTATTTTATTTCTTCCTCCAATCCCTGCATGTTATACTGCTCTGTTTACAACACCACAAAGAACACTGAATCCCCACACAAGAGACATTAAAATACTGATCTTAAACCCAGGAAAATGCCTTATATTAAAGTGATATTAATTGTTATATTAATATATAATTATAGAATATAACATATTAATACATATATCAATTGTTATATTAATATATAGGTAAATAATAGAATATGCTATATATAATATATATGTATTATATATATAATATATAATATACATCAATTGTTATATTAATATATAGATAAATAATAGAATATATTACATATATTGTATATAATATATAATATAAAATACATTCTAAATATAAACATATATATTATATACAAACATATATAAAACCATATATAGTTATAGAAATTAATACAGATATACATCTGCAGAATGCAGATATTAATCTGTAGAATGCAGATATTAATCGTTATATTAATATATAGTTATATAATATAATATATCAATACACATATTGTTATATTAATATATAATTCTGTAATCTAATATATTAATACACCTATATCAGTTTTGCAGCTGCTCCCACCAGCAGCTCCCACAGTTCCAGCTTGCTCTTCAACTCACCTTAAACCCAGGAAAATTCCTTCTATTCAAGTGATATTAATTGTCATATTAATATATAATTCTAGAATCTAATATATCAATACATATATTAATTGTTATATTAATACATAGCTATATAATAGAATATATTAATAAATATATTAGTTGTTATGTTCATATATCGTTATAAAATATAATATATTAATACCTTTAATAATATCTATATTATATATAATATGTGATAGGATATATTAATACATAGCTATATAATAGAATATATTAATACACATTTTTTATATTAATACATAATTATATAATCTATCAGTACACATATTAAATGTTATAATAATAGATAGCTTTAAAATACATTAATACCTAGCTATTGAATATATCAATACATATATTAGTTGTTATATTGATATATAATTAGATGATATATAATTAGATAATATATAATATTAATGCACATGTTGTTATATTCATATATAATTATATAATCTAATGTATTAATACACCTATAGCAATCAGTATTATTATATTTCACTGATCAACCAGCCAGGGATCTCCTGGAGAGAGTCCAGAGGAGGCTGAGATGCTGAAGGGCCTGGAGCATCTCCCCTGGGAGGAAAGGCTGAGAGAGCTGGGGCTGTTCAGCCTGGAGAGAAGAGCCTGAGAGGGGATCTGATCACTGGGGATCAAGAGCTGAAGGGTGGGACCCAGGGGGCCATGGGCAGCCTCTGCTCAGTGTCTGTGGGGACAGGACAAGGGGGGATGGGCTCAAGTTGGAGCCCAGGGAGTTCCCCCCAATGTGGGGCAGAACTTCTTGCCAGTGAGGGTGAGGGAGCCCTGGGCCAGGCTGCCCAGGGGGTGTGGAGTCTCCTTCTCTGGAGAGATCCCAGCCCCTGTCCTAGGGACCCTGCTTTGGCAGGGGGTTGCACCCCAGGGGCTCTGGGGGGCCTTTCCCACCCCAACAGCTCTGTGATTCTGTGACTCATAGCAGGGATGCTGGCCAGAGCATCTCCAAGTAGTGGAGATCTGGGTGTGGGGGGGATGCTTTATTCCTGTCCACCCCAGGAATGAAGTATCCAGGTAGGGAAGGAGACTCAAAACACTCCCCATTAACCCAGCCCCCACCCTCTCCCTCTTGCAGCATTGAGGATGAGGAGAACTACTACCGCCTGCACGTGGATGGGTTCAGTGGGACAGTGGAGGATTCCTTTGCCTGGTACCACAACAAGAGGAGCTTCAGCACTCCTGACTCAGGGAACATCTGTGCTGAGATCTCCCACGGGGGCTGGTGGTACCACCAGTGCTTCTTCTCCAACCTCAACGGGGTGTACTACAAGGTAAAAATGGAGGGAGGATGGGTGACAACAAGCTGGCTGGGGTGGTTGGCACAGGAGAAGGAATGGAGCCATCCAGATGGATGTTGAGAGGCTGGAAAGGTGGGTCTGGGGGAACCTGATGAGGTTCAACACTGCCAAGTGTCAGGGGTTGTGCTTGGGCTGAGGGATCCCAGACACAGATACAGACTGGGAGAAGAGCTCCTGGAGAGCAGCCCTGTGAGAAGGACCTGGGTGTCATGGGGGATGAGAAACTCCCCCTGAGCCAGCAGTGGCTCTGGGAGCTGGGAAGGGCGATGGGATCCTGGGCTCCATCAGCAGAGGGGTGGCAGCAGGGACAGGGAGGGGATTGTCCCTCTCTGCTCTGCCCTGGGGAGGCCCCAGCTGGATCCTGTGTCCAGAGCTGGGGCCCAACACAAGGAAGATGTGGGGCTGTTGGAGAGGGGTCAGAGGAGCCAGGGAGATGCTCAGAGGGCTGGAGAGAGGCTGAAGGAGCTGGGCTGGGTCAGCCTGGAGAAGAGAAGGCTGTGGGGGGACCTCATTGCAGCCTGCCAGTCCCTGAAGGGACCCCAGGAACTGGAGGGGAATGGGCTTGTTCAAGGGCAGAGCCTGGCAGGACAAGGGGGCTGGAGTGAAGCTGGAGGAGGGAAGGGGGAGAGGAGAGATTGGGGGGAAGTTGTGTGCAGAGAGAGTGGGGAGGGGCTGGAAGGGGCTGCCCAGAGAGGGGGTGGGTGCCCCGTCCCTGGGGGTGTCCAAGGCCAGGTTGGCTGGGGCCCTGGGCAACCTTGTGTAGCTCCAGGCCTGAGGTTGGTGTCCCTGCCTGTGGCAGGGGGTTGGAGCTCTGGGACCCTTGGGGTCCCTCCCAGCCCATCCCAGTCTGTGATTCCAGGATTCTATGATGATGATGATACAAGCTGGTACTTCCCCAGCCTCACCCCAGTGTGCCACAAGGTGCAGTGAGTCTGGGTGATGGCTCCATGCATTTCCCACCTCTCTCTGTTCCAGGGAGGACGATACTCCATTAAAAACAGGAAGATGCTGGGGCCAGATGGCATCGTGTGGTACTCCTGGAAGGACACAGACTACTACTCCCTGAGGAAGGTGGTCATGATGATTCGACCACGCACCTTCCGGCCCCACCTCTCCCCATGAAGGAGCCCAGGATATTCTTCCTTTCACCTCACACTGAGAACAGAAAGCTGGAAAAGAAGTTTCCTGGGTGGAAAAACTGATGCTGGAGATCCAGGAGGGACTGAGCCACCATCTGCCTGTTTTCCCTTGAGGGAATTGAACCAACAGGCGAGATCTCAAGACCTTCAAGGGGTGTTTGGGTGGGAGAAGGTCTCCTAAAAACCTGGAAGTGATTGCTGAGAAGGGATTTGTGAGGACAAGCACGTGGCTTGGAGCAGTCCTTGGCAGGCTTGGGCACCCCCAAAGCTTGGGACTAACTGCAGCTGACTGGGTGATGGTAGGCAGCCACACACTGAGGCTGGACCTTAGGTTGGATGGAGATGTTGAGGGCTTTGGCTCCCAACCCCAAGGGTGTTTTAGGGGGAAGCAGAGAACCAGCCATCCCAGCTGAGTTTTGGGGTGGGAGGAGGATGTGACAGACCGATTCTTGGGCTGTGATTTGAGCATCCACCTGGAAGTAGGACCCGCCTGGACACCTATTGTGTCCAGTGCTGGGCTCCCTGGGATCAAAAGGACAGGGATCTCCTGGAGAGAGTCCAGAGGAGGCTGAGGAGATGCTGAAGGGCCTGGAGCATCTCCCCTGGGAGGAAAGGCTGAGAGAGCTGGGGCTGTTCAGCCTGGAGAGAAGAGCCTGAGAGGGGATCTGATCACTGGGGATCAAGAGCTGAAGGGTGGGACCCAGGGGGCCATGGGCAGCCTCTGCTCAGTGTCTGTGGGGACAGGACAAGGGGGGATGGGCTCAAGTTGGAGCCCAGGGAGTTCCCCCCCACTGTGGGGAAGAACTTCTTGCCAGTGAGGGTGAGGGAGCCCTGGGCCAGGCTGCCCAGGGGGTGTGGAGTCTCCTTCTCTGGAGAGATCCCAGCCCCTGTCCTAGGGACCCTGCTTTGGCAGGGGGTTGCACCCCATGGGCTCTGGGGGTCCCTCCCAACCCCTGTGATTCTGTGACCCCTTGGGCCTGTTCACATCTCTACCTGGAGCTCCAGGCCCACCCCCCCAGGGCTGTGCTAGGGTAGCTCCAAGGTGGCCCTGAGGACAGCCAGCAGAGCCAGCACGCATCCCCCAGGGACAGCCTCATGGGCACAGGAGGAGGAGGAAGGTCTGTGGTGGCCCTTGCCTCCTCTGGCAGGGACTGTGCTACACACGTGGCCATTCACTACCTGAGCTAACAACACTCCAAACTGAAACCATTTGCAAATAAAGAATGTGGAAGGTTTTCCCTTCCCCCATTCCATTGTCACCTCTCCATCCTTTCTCCAGGAAAGAATTTGGGGTTAATCTTCTACCCACCCTACTAGTGGTCTGAAGGGATGGTCAGGCCTGATGAAGACACACCAGGCCTGAAGAAGGCTTACCAGGCCTCATGAAGACACACCAGGCCTGATGAAGACACACCAGGCCTGATGAAGACACACCAGGCCTGATGAAGACATACCAGGCCTGATGAAGGCTTACCAGGCCTGATGAAGACTTCCCAGGCCTGAAGAAGACATACCAGGCCTGATGAAGACTTCCCAGGCCTGATGAAGACATACCAGGCCTGAAGAAAACATACCAGGCCTGATGAAGACATACCAGGCCTGAAGAAGGCTTACCAGGCCTGATGAAGGCATACCAGGCCTGATGAAGGCTTACCAGGCCTGATGAAGGCTTACCAGGCCTGAAGAAGACATACCAGGCCTGATGAAGGCTTACCAGGCCTGGTAAGTCTTCATCACCACCTTACTCTGGAGAAAGAAAACCCCTTTGCTGCTCTCTCTTAATTTTCCATTTGGAGCTGCAGCAAGAGACCTTCCTTTCTCCCTGGCTTGGCCTCCTCATGGGATCAAGAGCTGGAGGCTGAGCCTCAGCCCTTCTTATGGGATGAATACCTAAATGGATTACCTTTCTCCTGTTCCATGTGCACAGATGGGTTCAGAGAGGGTTCAGCAAACAGGAAAGGCTGATGCTTTGGAGACAAAGCACTGTCCCTCCCAACCTGCTTGATGCTCCCTGATGGTTTCTGTAGCTTCCACAGGGGTTTTTTTTGGACTATATTTTGCCTGGAACCTCGTTTTATTTTTTTTATGGGAAAATCAAGCTGGGAAATGATCTCCCAAGTCTCCTACATGTCATCTCCTGGATGGCATGCTGGAGCATCCTGGATGACATGCTGGAGCACATGAGGGAAGAGCATGTGATCCGGGACAGCCAGCACGGCTTCACCAAGGGCAGGTTGTGCCTCACCAATCTGGTGACTGTCTCTGATGGAGTGACAGCATCAGGAGATAAAGGGAAGGTGACCGATGGCATCTACCTGGGCTTGTGCAAGGCCTTTGACACAGCCCCCCAGCACATCCTGATCTCTAAACTGGAGAGATGGGGATTTGATGGGTGGCCCATCCAGTGGATAAGGAACTGGTTAACAGACCAAAGGGTGGTGTCAATGGGTCTGTGTCCAGGGGGAGCCGGTGACAAGCGGTGTCCCCCAGGGGTCTGTCTGGGGACAGGTTCTCTTTAACATCTGTATCAATGCCATGGGTGATGGGATTGAGGGCACCATCAACAAGTTTGGGGATGACACCAAGCTGAGTGGGGTGGTCGACACCCTGGAAGGAAAGGAGCCATCCAGAGGGATCTTGAGAGGCTGGAAAGATGGGCCTGGGGGAACCTGATGAGGTTCAACACTGCCAAGTGTCAGGGGTTGTGCTTGGGCTGAGGGATCCCAGACACAGATACAGACTGGGAGAAGAGCTCCTGGAGAGCAGCCCTGTGAGAAGGACCTGGGGGTCATGGGGGGTGAGAAACTCCCCATGAGCCAGCAGTGGCTCTTGCAGCTCACAAGGCCAATGGGATCCTGGGCTCCATCAGCGGAGGGGTGGCAGCAGGGACAGGGAGGGGATTGTCCCTCTCTGCTCTGCCCTGGGGAGGCCCCAGCTGGATCCTGTGTCCAGAGCTGGGGCCCCCAATACAAGAAGGATGTAGAACTGTTGGAGAGGGGTCAGAGGAGCCAGGGAGATGCTCAGAGGGCTGGAGCACCTGCCCTACAAGGAGAGGCTGAGGGAGCTGGGCTGGGTCAGCCTGGAGAAGAGAAGGCTGTGGGGGGACCTCATTGCAGCCTGCCAGTCCCTGAAGGGACCCCAGGAACAGGAGGGGAATGGGCTTGTTCAAGGGCAGAGCCTGGCAGGACAAGGGGGCTGGAGTGAAGCTGGAGGAGGGAAGGGTTAGATTGGATATTAGGGGGAAGTTTTTTACAGAAAGAGTGGGGAGGGGCTGGAAGGGGCTGCCCAGAGAGGGGGTGGGTGCCCCGTCCCTGGGGGTGTTCAAGACCAGGTTGGCTGGGGCCCTGGGCCACCTTGTGTAGCTCCAGGCCTGAGGTTGGTGTCCCTGCCTGTGGCAGGGGGTTGGAGCTTTATGATCCTCGGGGTCCCTTCCAACCCATGCCAGTCTATGATTCTAATAGCACCAAGATAATAAACCACTACCTGTCTTCCCCTCTGCTGGGTGGTTCTTCCTTGAAGGGTGGTGGAGTTCCCAAGCTATTGCAATTGGCTGGTCTATGCTGCTGTTGGACCACCACTTGCCATCTGGGCACACCAGCTCACCAGGAGGAGAGTTTTCTTGCCTCATGGCACCCACATCTCTGGTGATAGAACATTATTCCTTCAGGGTGCAACCTTCCCTCTTTGGATCACATTCCAAAGGCTGTGATGCCCAATGTAGGGCAATACCCTCCTAAGAAGCTGATCAATCACTTCAATAAGCAACAACTGAACCATCTAATGCCCACACCATCATTATTAATCTACAATCTGATTTGGGCTCCTTGGGATCAAAGAGCCAGGGATCTCCTGGAGAGAGTCCAGAGGAGGCTGAGGAGATGCTGAAGGGCCTGGAGCATCTCCCCTGGGAGGAAAGGCTGAGAGAGCTGGGGCTGTTCAGCCTGGAGAGAAGAGCCTGAGAGGGGATCTGATCACTGGGGATCAAGAGCTGAAGGGTGGGACCCAGGGGGCCATGGGCAGCCTCTGCTCAGTGTCTGTGGGGACAGGACAAGGGGGGATGGGCTCAAGTTGGAGCCCAGGGAGTTCCCCCCCAATGTGGGGCAGAACTTCTTGCCAGTGAGGGTGAGGGAGCCCTGGGCCAGGCTGCCCAGGGGGTGTGGAGTCTCCTTCTCTGCAGAGATCCCAGCCCCTGTCCTAGGGACCCTGCTTTGGCAGGGGGTTGCCCCCCAGGGGCTCTGGGGATCCCTCCCAACCCCTACAGCCCTTTGGGTCTGTGATTCAAGTTCCCCTGAGTAATTGATATGAGGCCCTACTGGAATCTGTGCTCTCCCTTCCTCAAAGCCTCTGGGATGCTTTTTGAGCCTCTTTGGAGGAAGATCTTTCAGTCTGTCCCTATTTTGATCATCCTCAGCCCAGCACTTGACAGAGCAGCATTTCATTTGTCCCAGGCTTACCCAGCTCCTACAAGTCCACTGAGGCTCAAGACTCCTGCTGCCATCCCCTGTTCTAGGAGTGGACCTCTTGCCTTGTCCTTGAGCCTGTGGCTCCTTCTCCCTTCCAGGGTGTAACAAGCTCTTCTGCTCTCCTCAGGTCCTCTCCTACGTGGCTTTTTTGGGAACCCCATCTCCTTGGTTGGACACCCATCTCCCAAGGCTTCTCCAGGCCAGGGAGGACCTTCCTCAGCCCAGATGGGAGAGGAGCAGGTGTGGGAGGACCTCCTCAACCCAGATCTGTGAGGACCAGGTGAGGGAGGACCTCCTTGGCCCAGATGTAAGAGGACCAGGTGAGGGAGGACCTCCTCAGCCCAGAGAGGTGAGGAGCAGGTCAGGTAGGACCTCCTCAGCCCAGATGGGAGAGGAGCAGGGGAGGGAGGACCTTCCTCAGCTCAGATGGGTGAGGAGCAGGTCAGGGAGGACCTTCCCCAGCCCAGAGGAGTGAGGACCAGGTGAAGGAGGACCTCCTTGGCCCAGATGGGTGAGGAGCAGGTCAGGGAGGACCTTCCTCAGCCCAGAGAGGTGAGGACCAGGTCAGGGACCAGCCCAGATGGGAGAGGACCAGGTCAGGGAGGACCTCCTCGACCCAGATCTGTGAGGACCAGGTGAGG
Source organism: Laterallus jamaicensis coturniculus (assembly GCA_022605575.1). Classification (NCBI taxonomy): domain Eukaryota; kingdom Metazoa; phylum Chordata; class Aves; order Gruiformes; family Rallidae; genus Laterallus; species Laterallus jamaicensis. The sequence continues at coordinate 1,942 of JAKCOX010000227.1, read as the reverse complement.
GAGGACCTCCTTGGCCCAGATGGGTAAGGACCAGGTGAGGGACCAGCCCAGATGGGTGAGGAGCAGGTCAGGGAGGATCTCCTTGGCCCAGATGGGTGAGGACCAGGTGAGGGAGGATCTCCTCATTCCAGATGGGAGAGGAGCAGGTCAGGGACAAGCCCAGATGGGTGAGGAGCAGGTTAGGGAGGACCTCCTCAACCCAGATGGGTGAGGAGCAGGTGAGGGAGGACCTCCTCAGCCCAGAGAGGTGAGGAGCAGGTGAGGGACCAGCCCAGATGTGTGAGGAGCAGGTCAGGGAGAACCTTCCTCAGCCCAGATGGGTGAGGAGCAGGTCAGGGAGGATCTCCTTGGCCCAGATGGGTGTGGAGCAGGTGAGGGAGGACCTCCTCAGCCCAGATGGGTGAGGACCAGGTCAGGGACAAGCCCAGATGGGTGAGGACGAGGTCAAGGACAAGCCCAGATGGGTGAGGAGCAGGTCAAGGAGGACCCTCCTCAGCCCAAATGAGCTGAAATCCAGCTGCAGCTCCCTGCTCCAGGCCAGGGGGTGGAAGAGCATCGCCTCTACATACCCCAGGGGTGCACAGGGTGAGCCCAACAGTTGGGTGCAAGGCTTGGATTGGGCTGGATGACCCAACAGGAACCCAAATCTGCTCCAGTCCCCACCAGCCTGGGGTTGTTTAGGGGCCCTGGGGTAAAACAGACCCATCCCTTGGATGCACAAGCTGCCTCCCACCTTCATTCCCCTGCCCCAGCCCTGTCCCCCTTCCCAGTGGGATGTCCTCCCCAAAACCCACTCCACCCCACCCCCACCCACCCCCTTCCCAAGGCACAGGAGACCCTGCACAGGGGATGAGAAACCAAAAGAAATGCCAAGGCAGTTTATTTACAACTGTTGTGTACAAAAAGAGGGACAGCCAGTGCCACAGTCAGAACAACCCCCTCCCTCTCCTTCACACCCTGACCCCCACCCACCCACACCGTGCTCCCCCACCCTAGGGAGCTCCAGGGGGTCTCAGGAGAGCATCTTATGGCACAGGAAGAGACCTGGCTCCCTCCATCCCCAAAAACCAGTGCTTGGTAAGCTTTGTCTGGCCATGGTGGAGATCAAACCCTCTGTTAACATCAGGGTTGGAGGCTGCTTGAGGTGCCATCATGGCACTGGGACTGTTACCTGCTGGTAACTGGGAGAGGAGGGGATGTATCCACACACCCCCACCACCACCACCTTCTCCCACTGGGAAGGGTCTCCCTGCAAGCTCCCTGCTTGGCTCATTGGTAGGCAAGACCCACCCAGGGATTGCACAGAAGCTCCTGCACAGCATCTCCTGGGCTGCTCATGGCTTGGGGTGGGTTGGTGGGTTGGTGGGGGGGTGGCAAAGCACCCTGCTGTCACCAGGAGGTGCCATCCCCATCCCCTAGGAGCTCCCTATGGCTGTTGTCTGGAGAGGCATCTCCATCCCACCTCTGGCTCTCCAACCTGGGCTTCTCTTTCCCTCTCCCTTTCCCCTCATCCCTTCCATGATGGTTCCCAGAGGATTTTCCTCTCCAGCTTCTGCTCCCCACCATGAGGGCACATCCCCCCCCCCCCCCTTTCCAAATAACCACCTCTGCAAGCTGGTGGTGGCTTTCTAGCTGCTCTACAAGCAGGAGAGAGGACTTCACCCAGGAGCTCCCACAAAGGGGGTGCTCAGGAGTCCTTCCCAACCCCCAAAATGCCACCAGCTCTTTGGGAAGTCATGGGGCTTCCCAACTTCAACCCATGGAAGGGATGATGGGGGTCTCCTACACCCAGAGAAAGCCTTTGGAGGAAGGAAGACCACCCCCCTCTCTCTCTCTCTGACCACCTCCCATGGGGAGTGGAGGGTGTAGGTGGGGTGGTTTTCTTCTCCTCCTTCCCCAAAATAAGGTCTATGGGTAAAGAACACCTGCAAGAGGCCCTGAG